>RAHM01000196.1:0-13760 GCA_003713295.1 Parotia lawesii | reverse complement strand
ACTGAGGTGAACATCTTTCCTGTTTATATGATGTGATATCCTGTTGGGTGCTGGTATTTAGGGAATATTCACTGCGCAATAAAGGTGTGTGTGCTCTCCATCTTGGCTGAGGGGTCGTGCCCATGCGTGATTACTGCAAGCATTATCTCTGGAACAACAAGGAGGAACAACCACTCAGATATTCATACTCCTTAACCTATGACATCCTGTGAGGATGGAAAAAGGAAGCCCAAACTGCACATTCATCTCCATCTCCACTCCTGCTCCATTTCAGATTTTTTTTCTTGAGAAAGTACCTGATTTAAAAGCCTCCTCAAAGAAAAAAGCTCTTTTAAAAAGGCATCGTTTTCCTTATAGGCTTCTCATTTTTTTGGTAGGCGTGCAGCTTTGGTGGTATTTATCAGTTTGTAGGATGGTGCCTACACCTCCTGATAAATACAAYACCCATCAGGTTTCTCCACTTTCTTTGATCTCAGCTGGCTGCAGAACAAGAATCCCTTCACTGTGCTGAAAGCTGAGGGCTAGTCAGTGCAGGGCCTGTGGCTCACATCCATCCTACACAAAAAAATACATTCTTTGTATTGCAAGAGTGTATCCAGAATGCAAACACACAGTGAATCTACACACASAGTGTAAATTACACACACACAGAAATTATATAATAACACACCATGTTTTACACACACAAAGTGAAAGAAAACAGCAAATGAAGCACCAGCAAATAACCTATTTTGTCTTATAAGGAACACTTCTAACAACAAAAATTAAGAGCCTTTCACTCTTTTGCAGTGACACAAGCAGCTGAAGTRTCTGGTGAAGCTCCTGAAGGCACGGATTCCCAAGGGTTGGGAGGCACAAAAATGAAATGGTAAGCTATGCTTTTCCTTGGGCTGTGAAGCAGCTGAACTTTGGGAGCAGAAGGAATTTCTTTTAATTACCAACAGAGAATAATCTCAAGATCAAACTATGACTATATAGATGCAATTAACTTTGTCCATATGAGAAGGCAGGAGGGATACAGGCCTGGCATTGGTAAATGAAGCCTTGGCCCATCATAAACACTGAGAAACCTCAGTTCTACAGGCAGGAGATAAAACCCACACCAAGACTAGATGACAAAACAAGCCAGGGTTTCTAACCCATCCAGTTTCATACTCAAATTAGCTTCAGAGATGAGGGACCAGGGAAAGATGGCATAAATTACACCAGAGGAAAGGTCTTTGATCTCTGCTCTAGTATTCTAACAAAGCATTTGACCTTTCTCTCTTCTCTCTCCTTCTCATTAGGGAGACTGCTCTCTGGATGTTTGCCTGCTTACTGCTTGCATCTCTRCCCAGAGGTAAATATACCATAATGCACACCTAGGAATTTGCAGAGGCATTTACATGCAAACACACAAGCTGCAAGCAGAGTCTTGGAGCAAAACAGAACAAATGAATGCACTGCTTTGCATATGTTTCATCCCAGTCCAAGGTTTGCAAGTACAGGTCATAACCTTCAGATAAACCTCTGTATCCAAAAGAAGTGGTTTTCAAAGTTAAGGTGTTTCAGACCCACAAACCTTTACCTATAAAGTTTATCGTGCCACATCCTTAAAAGTGCCCTACCATTTTCATAACATTAAAGATGACTTGGAATCTCATCCTTTACTACCCTCAACCACCTTGCATCTGCTTTTGTATTTAAACTCATTAAGACTTTGTCTCTCTATAGCCATAATCAGGTAAGTGAAAAGACTGTGGCTCAGCAGCAGACTCTCYCCCTGAATCTTTACTTATGCTCTGCTTAGTTTTAGCAGAGTTGAGCTTCTGACATTATATGAATTAGATACCACCTTCCCTATGAGAAGGATAAACTAGTATAGGCTGTTAAGAGAACTTCATACAAGGTACAATTTCCTTATTGAGGTGTAAAGCCAGCAGTAGTAAGACCTCTGTGTGTGGTCAGGATTCCTCTGTTTCCCCAGAAGTGCCTCACATCTACCAGATGCTGTGGTGGTTAAGGAGGTTACATGTCACCTGGAAAACAAGGGGGAACAAAAAAGCCCAATCTTACTGAGCTTCCCTGCACCACAGTTTGGTTGCTGAAGCAGGAGTGTTTTCCCATTACAGGAATCTTACAGACTAGTTAAATTGTCACATTCAACTTCATCTTAATAGGCTTAAACATTTCAGCAATATTTAAAATGCATAATTAAAAAAAAATCCACAAAACACACTCCTCCCACTTTCCATTCAAGCCTCACAAGTGCAAATGAAAGCTGTGTGCCAACATTCACCTTCTCCAAGATAGAGAACTGCCCCTTCCACATGCAAAGTTTACTCAGTAGGTGAGATAAGCACTATTCATCCTGATTTACATGCCTCAGCAGCAGCTGCCACCACAAGGGCACTTCAGTTTTCTGGCCAGGAATGTCCCTGCTTCCACATCTCCTGGTGCAACACCACCTCAGTAGGAAGCTTACCAGCATCACCAGCCTTCAGCACAACTTTACCCTTCTTCTCATGACTAGCTTCTGTAAGGACACGACTTGTCCCCAGAAGTCTGTTCTCCCCATCAACAAAGGGCCTTGTGCAGCTGTTCTCATTAAATAACTCATTCCAGCAGATTTCAGTCACCTGCTCCTGTCCCTGCCAATTTCAGCAGTGCCTCTTTTCTTGCCTCCTTCTGCCCTGGTTTTACCAGCTGGAAGCAGTGAGAGCAGGGTGGGCTGAGCCCTGTGGGTGTTTATGGAGTTCCTCACAAGTGTTACAAGGTTTATACACCGTGCYATGGAGGAAAGGGAATAGGCGTGGCTCAGCTCACATGTCCCAAGTGCTGGTGTCTTCCATCTTCAGAAAAAGGATCAAGAGCAAATAGGTGCACTTCCAAAACCAGTATCAAATGTACAGGTGTCCACAGTCAGGAGACAGGACCCACACCTTTTCTCCCTCTTTTGCTCGTTGAGAAAATCCTTACTGTCCATTTTTCCGACTAGAGCTATGAGTTCTGTTTATCATCTTTTTTTCATCCCTGTGCAACATAATGCATTGCAAGCACTCTCTCTCCTGACAGCACCCTGCAGACAGGACTTTTCCACCAGAAAAGTCTTGTTGCCTCCTCTTCTGGAGGTTTATTTCTTCTACTGCCTACCAACTCCCTGGAGCAGCCTCAGGCACACTCATCTCCCGCTGTGGTTTCCTGACCATGGTCAGCCATAACCACAATCTGCTTTCAGACATGGCCTTGCCTCAGGGACACTCTGCTGAGCACAGCCTTTCCCCAGGCCCAAACAGCTCAGGGATGGGRCTCAGGCTGCTCCCTGCCCTCCCTCACCTCCCTCATCTGGCAGTGGCCCTTGAGGTGTGCTGGGGACAGCTGATGGCCCTGCCTGGGCGTGTCACTAATTGTGGGGCAGGGGGATTGTAGGGTGATACATGCTGAGCAGTAAGGGCACAGAACAGTGGAGGCTGAGCTTTGTTATAATTCAAGTTTCCTCTGAGAAGCAAAACCTGGTCAGCAACTGATACATTCTGAAAATTAGAGAGTCACAGAATCAATTGGGTTGGAAAAGACCTCTGAGATTAAGTCCAACCTATGATCAATCACCATCGTGTCACCCAGACCATGGCACTGAGTGTCACATCCAGTCTTTCCTTAAACACCTCCAGGGATGGTGATTCCACCACCTCCCTGGGCAGCCTGTTCCCAGGTCTAATCACCCTGTGAAGAATTTTTTTGTCATGGCCCAAGTGTGATGACCAAATGGCTGAGCTCTCCACACAACAAGGGGATTCTCCTTCCACCGCTAACCAGTAAAAACACTTGGGATATGCGGTTTTTTCAGCTAAAAGTTGACATTGTTGGGCAAATTGGACTGGGATTTTCAGATGAAAACTCTGAAACCCAAAGGAAAGCAGATATGTGGTAATAGAGTTATAACCGAAGACATTTACTTGGCTCTGAGGGTTAGCCGTCTGCATCACACTTTTCCTTCTGCTTTCACGTCTGGATAAACACAGTGTGACACCAAAGAAGGCTGATTGATATGGAAACAGAGCATGTGACAAGCTGAGCCCTGGCTGATGTCACTGACTTCAAGGGGGAAGTGGGACTCTCTTTGGTCTTTAGCCTGACATATGCGGAGAGCTGATGCAAGCCAGGAACACAGGAATGACCCTACTGCAACCAAGAACACTTATTTCAATATTGAGTCTAATTACTTGCCCCATTTGCCTCACAGAACTTTGGCCATGGAAGCAGAGTGAGCTGTTTCACAGTGAATTTTAGCTTTTCTTCTTGGTGCAGTCACAGACTCATGCTGCTTTTGTTCTGCTCTGTGCTGGGAATAACTTTTCCTTCCAAATTAATTAACCTGCATTTTAATTTATAAAATTATTTTATGCAACAGGTTTGGTCAGAGTGCTAATTTAAGCCCACATTCTGTGTTGGAAATACCTAGTTGTTCATAAATACATAAAAACCTTCTTCTATTACCCAGTTTTCCCCTAGAAAATGCAGCAGTGCAATCTAGTAGGAATTGTCCTACTTGATAGTGGCAGACTCACCCATTTGTGCAAGTTTTAGTATGCTTTCAGCTAACTTGGAAGGATTTATAGAAATAATTGGCATCAAAGTTAGTAAATGAACAGTGTGTGTAAGTGGGGTGCAGCTGAGTGCCAGCCCTGCCTGTGTCCCTGTTTGTTCAGCTGCAGGTTACCTTCACCCTGGCTCTTGCATGTGATGGAATTGGTTGGGAAGGTTGGTAACACCTCTGCCTGATGTCTAGGACACCCACCAAGTCTCCCCAAGGTCTTGGAAAAATCATTTATTTAAAGKGGGAATGACAGACTATTCTTTCTGGCTGCTGGAAATTACCACCAAAGAGTATGAGAGACCACCAGAGAAGGGTTAGCAGGACTGCACCAAGCCAGACCTGCAGACAAAAGCCCTGTTCCGTCCAACCCTCTGCAAGATTTTGCAGGAGAAGGGAGCTGGGAGCCCCCAGCTCGTTATTTACAAGTCAGGAATCACAGTCTGGTAGCCAAATAATGGGAGTTGTGCTAGACTGAACTCATCCAGGAGTTTTCTCCTGGTCTAGCACTGTTTTCAGTGCTTTTTCACTTCTTTTTTTTCAGCCAGACTTCCTACAAAACCAGAACTTGTTTAATCATATCTGCCCTTCTCCACTTCCCTGCATCCCCTTTTCCTCTTGTGAACTGACCTATTAATTAAAGTCAAATCAGACGCCTAATCCCAAAGACTGAGATCCCCGGGAGCTGGAAGAAAAATCACCATCTAAGGAGACAAGTAGGAACAAATTCAGGCAAAAGCCACACTTACAAAGTGAAGGCAACTTGTACATATCAACATCTGTCCTGCTGCACAGCTGGCTGGGCTCTGAGCACRCATGGCCCTCCTGGCTGGAAACAGGAGGACTTGGGAGGGAGAGTGGCAATAACGATGTGGTGAAGCCAAATTACAGGAAGCCTGGTGCCCCCGTCTGTGCTGCACACTGATGAAATTATCTGGGTTTTATTCCAGGTCAGCTGGACACCACGTGCCATGCATTTGTTGGAGAAACTGTGGTTTTGCCTTGCACCACCAGCCCTCCTGAAGACCTGTCCCTTGCCAAGTCAAAGCTCTACTGGCAGATTGACAGGAAGATAGTGCACTTCTTTTGGAAAGGGCAGGACTCACCRGAGCCCCAACACGAAGATTACCGTGGCAGAACTAGTCTTTTTCTGGACCAGATGAAGCACGGCAACCTTTCCTTAAAGCTCTCCAATGTCCAGTTAGAGGACAATGCGGAATATAGCTGCATCTACAAACCGAGTGAGGATCATGAAACAAAGGAATCTAAAATTAAACTCAATGTATCAGGTAAGGTTTTGTTTAGTTCAGAGGGAGTGAGTCGAGGGCACCATTTCTTGTTGATAAGCCATATATGGTCATTGACAGGGATTACTTCAATTTTTAAAGCAATTTTTCCCTTCGTTACATTCTGTTCCTTGCTTTTATTGGAAGAATGTGTGAGAAAAGAAAGAAAAACCTATTTGTTATGCTTCAGCCCTTCAGGACTCCTAAAGGCAAGGCACCTGCCTCTTTGTCCTCCCTTCACAGGAGGCATTAATGAATAATGTCCCCAAATTTAAGCATTTGGTTATTTTTGGGTTTGTACTGTCCTTGATCCACTTTGCCCCAGAGGAACAGGAGAGTTTATTTCACAGTTTGCCCGTGGGTCTGTGAAGCAGAAGTTTAATGTCTGGCAAGTGGATCCAAAGTCCAGGTCGCAGACCCTTTCAGAGGGATGACAGCCAGTGGCTACTTTCCTTTTCCCGTGCAGCTGGAATATGTGGATCTGGTGGCAAGGCTGGACAGATGCAACAGGAATTATTAATTTTCCTCCTTAAGAAAATGAGTGAGACCATAACACGTTTGAGTAATGCCAAGCAACTGAGATCACATGTTTGAACTACCTACAAGCCACCAGAAGGATGAAGCATTGAGTTTGACCAGCTGACCAACTGAAAAAGAAAATAAAAAAAATAAGGGATACATAGCAAAACAAATAATACCTTTTTAGGGTGTCTTGCTTGAATAAATCAGCTGGAAACTTTCATTATGTTCAACCATATAGATTTACTTCTGCTTAAAATAGAAAAAAATTTGTTTTCAAAATATAGAAAACTTTTAATATCTTTCTTTTAATGCACATAATTCTCAAGAGAAAAATGTTTTCAAAATGTAAAGGGAAATACACTTGTTCAAAAAATTTCAAAGTGACATGTTTAGCAGTTTTCAAAATGAAAAAAGTTGTTTTGAAAATGCAGAATCAAAATGTTTCCATCATCTAAATTTTGGGAGCAGTAAGGTGTCTTTGATATAATTCTGTTATCATACTTAAACTTTCAGTTTGTTTGACAAATGTATTCTTCCTCAGGAAAAAAAAAAGAACCTTAACCCTTAGATCAACTATCAGAAAAACAGAAAAGTTCTAGGCTCAAACAATTAACTTTGATTATTGTGGGTTTTTTCCAGTTCCATCTAGGACTGAGGAGCCACCTTCCCCTTCTGGTAAGGCAATACTCCTTTTTGCTAAGTGTCTGAGTGATTATCCTGTGCTTTATTTTGCATTTGCAAGATTGGCAAAATGTGCTGAATAGACACAGTCCAATAAACCAGGGGTGCTTGTTCTCTCTTACTAAGCCTGGCAAAATACAGCTGTCCCAGACAGGGAAAAATGTCTCCACCACTGAGACAGACCTCGACTGCAAAGAGAAGGATGCTGAAGTGCCAGGAGTCACGAGTCCATAAAGACACTCACTAGTATGGGCATCATGGAAATCAGTAACAAACAACACAGAAGCCACTCAGTTCTGGGAGTTAAGGCCTTTGTGAATTACCTTGGTATGAATAAATCACAGGATCATCAAGGCTGGGAGACACCTGCAAGATYATCCAGTCCCACCATCAGCCCAGCACCACCATCATCACCCCTGAACCGTGTCCCCAGCTGCCACATCCAGGTGCCTCTTGCACACTTCCAGAGTCAGTGACTCCAACAACTCCCTGGGCAACCTATTCCATTGCCTATAACCACTCTTTCAGTGAAGTTGAACCTTCCCTGGCACAATTTAAGGCCATTTCCTCTCATCCTTTCATTTGAGACATGACAGAAGAGACCACACTACAACTTCCTCTCAGATAGTTGGAGTTAAACTACCGGACTGAGAAATTTGAGGGGTCCTTTTGCTAATAAATATTCAAAAAATACATGATTAATGACTCCACTTAAGTTCTTCTGAGAAATTAAGGTAGATTTCATCCAAAGGCAATTTTGCAATGTAGTACAGATGGTTGTAGGTTTATTCATTRCAGAAAAGTACACGAAGATAATTTGTAAACACTTCTGGAGTGAATTCAATGCAGAAGGGATGTCCACCTTGTACATGCCAACGTCAGTAAGTTCTTCCCTAAAAATCCTCCTTGCAAGCCAAATGATTCTTATTAGTGCTATGAAATCTTAAATTGGCATCAAACCTGTTACATTTTGTCATATAAAACCAAGAGCTGCAATTTGTATTTTACTCAGTGGAGCTGGAAGATATGAAATTTTACATAGCAATTATTATATTACAGTTAACATTATAAGTTCAGCCACACTATGGCGTTACAGACAGATTAGGCTGCAATAAACTCAGATAGAAACTAAGAAAGAGAAATGTTCCAGTGTTTTATCTCATGATCCCACAGAAAAAAAAAAAAACCAGTTCTTGTGCCTCATGAGCAAAAAACAACTTGAAAAAATACAGGAAATATCCATTTTTAGACCTAAGATAYGTAGTCTAGCTGGCTTAAAGGTCTTTAAAAAAACATGAAGTTAAATTCAAGATGGCATTATGTGCCTTCACATTACTTTATAAAAGCGAACAGAACAGGAATTAGAAGATCTCCAGCTGTTACCTTCCACAAGTAATCAGAAATAATCAAGGGTCAAACTTTTTAATGCAGAAGCAGTGGAAGATTCTCAAAACCAAATGTAAGCGAGTTGTATTTCAATGAGATAGTTGTGTATATGTTTGGCTCAGTGTCTTGTCAAAACCTTCTGACAACTTTCCCTCAATATAAACTATTTCTTATAATGAAAAGGTATTTTCATTGAGGAAAAAAAAGTATTGGGACAAAGGGGGAATGTTTCACTTTTTTATAGGAGTACAAACTGAATCACACACCTTTGACACCTGATGGTTCTTGTACTGCAGGATTTTGAGGGACTTGGGGATGAGGAAAGAAAAGTCTAACTTTTTTWATGTAATTTTTTGCGAAAAGGAAAAAGAATTTCCTGTTGTCAACTTCTTTTGAAGAAAAACATCAGCCATAGCTCCCTTTCTTTTATAAATTATTTATTTATTTATTTATTTTCAGCAATTTCCTGAGAAAGGGAGAAAGAGAATCTGTTTTATATTAGTTGTTATTTGAGAAGGGACTTAGGAGAATTAAAAAATGACCTGCTGTGAACAAAGGCATTATATGCAGAAACAGTTCTCACATTTCACAGTCAACCAGATCAACAAATACTATTTTTACATAAAACAGAAACAGTTTTCATCTGTTTCACTATGGCTATGTTTCTGTTTGTTTGCTGCATGGACTATTTTTCCCAACTACTTTAAAGAGACTAATTTTATTTTCACTCTGAGCTTCYTGCAAGACTCCTTCAGGGTCAATAAAACTAGTTTAACACTTTTTCTGGGAAAAATGAAAGGCTCTGGGCCTGGAAGAGGACACAAAAGGCCAGGAGGCTTGTTGTTATAACCCTACATTTATTTCAAAGCATTCCTGACGACTACCTGGTGTTTACTTGTTCTGTCCACATTAATATCACAAACTGCTTCCAGGAACAGGGRGGAAGCACCCTGGCTAGAGATAAGTTAACTACAGTGAGATACTGACAGCTGATACCACAGCAGTAGGAACAGCCCTTCGGCTGGTGATGTAAAAACCAATATAGAGCCTCATCTTCTCAGAGAAGGACTAGGACCTGAACAGTTATAGGAAAAGTTTCTCTTCTTTTTAAGTCAGGGGTTGAAAATTTCTTTTCACTTGTGTACTACATCCAGCACAGGCTGAAGGTTCCACCTGTGCCAAGGGTAATTTGTGCCCTGTGTCCACATTGTGGGTTTTGTACCACAAGTGGCACAGTGCTGCTACCCCCTAAAGTGTGTGTAATCTAGGCTTTTTAATGTTTATTACCATTATTTATGGACTCTTAATCAAAACATCTGCCTCAGGCCCTGAGTAGGAAGTATGGAAATGTATTTTCATCCTAAAATCATAGAATGGCTTGGGTTGGATGGCTTCTCAAAGATCATCCAGTTCCCACCTCACTACCATGGGCGGGGACAGCTCCCACTAACCAACTGGCTGATTGTTGCTTTGCTATCAGGATTTTAAACAAGGATTCTCAGTCATCCAGAAAAGTTGCATTCATTGTTGCTGAGTTTCTGTGCCTTTTCTGTGAAGAAGAAARACTTACTTGTCCCAGTACCCTGAGACTGTTTTGTCTGGGCTGTGCACAAGCACATAAAAGGAGAATTTTGAAAATGAGCCGAAATCCATTGTTTTAAAAACAATCCTCCATCAATGCATTCATGTAAAATGTGTCATGCAAACTTCAAATGCTTTTTTGTCAAGCCACCACTTACGTGCTGACTTTCTCTTTTTTCATTTTTCAGGGCAGAGTCAGATTTGCTCCGGAAGCCCCATGGATGTGCCATGTCTGGCTATGCTTCCCCTCTCTTTCCTCCTCCTGGTTCCCCTGGGGGTTTGGCACTTGTAACTGGGGAAGCCAACCTTGTCTTCGGGAAGTTCTCCTCACCAGAGGACCTTTCTGGGCAGAGCAGGTCTGTGGGGTCAGTGTGACACCTGTTCCAGAGCTACGGGAAAGAAACACCAAGAGCTGAGAACAGACCAAGCATTAGGTGTTTACATCCTACATTCTGGTGTTCCACAAAACCAAGGGCAGCAAAACTCTGAGGTGGCAAGTCTGCTTTTGCATTTGTATCTTGGAGTCCAGTTTTAGCGCTGCCAGGATATATATTTCATTTTGGATTGTGGGGGTTTGCTTTAATGACAGGATGAAAGGCTCACAAAACTCCAGGATCACATTATAACTGATCCTAGTGAGATCTTCTGCCTGTCATCTGCTGTTCTTCAAGACAACGGAAAGGAGGAGTGGGAGTAACTACCCTCTGTGTCAGACAAAAACTGGAAGTAGGAAGACACTCCCATTTTGTGAAATGTAAGGATGGAAACCTCGTGAAACTTGATTCTGTGAAACTTCAGCTTCTATTTTCACTCTTAAGCATCATGGGTTATCAGTAAGAACCCTTTTTTCCCACAAGAAATGTAGTATTTCTTCAGCAGAAGGGTAAAGTTGACCGAGAAAGATGGTAGAAGTTCATAAAATATCCACATAGAGGAAGGAAGTGATGTATTACTTAAAAATCCACTGTTAAATAAGCCACAAACTTCAGAAGGCTGAATTCAGCATTATCTTTTTTTGTCATGGAACACGGCAAAGCTGGATTCTTAAGCTGGAACTGTGCAATGAGAAATTTATACTGTGACTATGTTCCTTGTTTAAAAACGGTGCCTTTGAAGGGGAAAAAACATTTAAAAACTCATCAGAATCATTGTAACTGATACCTATGCAAACTAAATGGGTTTACTTCAGGAAATGTTCAATTCAGGTAGCATAGGCCTCCTCCGTAAAACTTGGGTCAAAAGGATCCTGCATACAAACAATGTTGAGGAAATGCAGAAGTTTTGTTTGGGGCCAGAACTGCAACTCCCCTCTTTCACAACCAAAAAGCATCCAGAGAACAGAACTACTCCCCCCAGGCTGGTGATCAGCAGTGAGTGAACACATCCCTCCTGCTGAGCCCTCGGGCAGGGGGAATGACTCACGAGGATGCACAAGAAGCCTCTTTGGTTTGGAACAGTTGCACCATTTTTTTTCAAATGGAGAGACAAGATTGTTTTTGCAAGGAAGGGACAGAATAAATCAGAGCTTRAAATGGATGTAAAGGAGATTGTTACCTTTGAATTTCTTAACTAAAGGCCCTTTCCCTGTGGTGGGGAAGAGAAACAAAATCCCACACATGGCCTGTGCTGGTGCTACAGTGAAGCTCAGCTGGTACTTGGCTACCCTGGGGAGCAGCTCAGTGGAACAGTTGGGGTCCAACTGCACAGAGAGATTTGACTGTAAGAATTGTACATACTGTGACTGTCTTTTTGTGTCCCACCCTCCAAATGTTTGTCTCAGATTTCATGTATTTTTCCAGACACAATTTGATTACAAATAAAAATCTGAAATAAAACCAAAAGCCCTGATGAGAGCAATCGCTTGGTCTGTAAGAATTCTTTGTATTCCGGTTTTTCCTACAGTTAGAGAGGCTCCTCTGCAATCAGGAAGTTTAAAGGGTAACACCTGTGTAGTTTTGTTGGTCCTAAAAGTCTGGACTGCTTGCCCTCATCTCAAGGACTCTATGACTTTTAAAAATCTCATAGCCACTTAAGCAGCCCAGCATCTCTCAGAAGGTGTAGAATCCCAGAATAGTTGAGGCTGGAAAAGATCATTAAGTCCAACCCTTAACTCAGCACTGCCAAGTCCACCATTAAACCATGTCCCTCAGAGCCACATCTACACATCTTTTAAATCCCCCCAGGCGTGGCAGTTCAGTTAAAGAATTTCAACATTTTGGAGCCAGCTGTGTGTGAGGACACAGCCCCTTGCACGTGTAGGGCGTGGCTCTGATGGATCATCAGGCAGAGAGAGACTAGAGACAAATTCCCTTGCCAGCAGTGCCCCTGTCCAGAGGGCTCCTAGGAAAAAAACATTCTCTCAGGAGCAAGGACTTCAAACCATATCTAATTTATAAGCTAAGGTTTTTTGTGTCACGCTTGAAAACAAACCAGGAGCCAGTGCATTTTAGGAGCAAACTTTCCTCTTCGCAAAGGGTCCCCACAAGGCAAAGGGATGTCGAAACAGCACATCCTGAAATAATTTGCTCTAGCTGTGCTAATTGCATTCCCACATAGTGCTGTATGTAGCAACAACCCAGACTGGAATTATAAAATTCCTTAATCATAGCACCGACTGCCACGTCAAAAAAGACAAGGTCACATCTTTTAGCCAATGCAGACAGATTTTTTTTTGGAGGTGCGGGTGTCTGCTTCCTTTAATGATATCCTCCCCTCCTTTTCCTTCTCTTCTCCTTTTCCTTTACCCTTTTCCTTTTCCTTAAAACTTTTCTCTTAATGTTTCTTTTCCAAACTATGGCCAGATTTTGGGTTTATATCTCATCCCAGGTGCCTTCCTGTTGCACTGTACATAAGGCATCTAAAACCTCTCCCTCTCCCCCGATTCCTCCTTTTCCCCTCTTCACATCAGTCACAGCTCTGCCTTTCATCCCCTCTAGATCAACAGGCACTGTGTGAGTGCTGATTTAGCCTATACTAATTGCATACTAAAAACAACATTTCTCTCCACTTTTACATGGAATTGAAAAGGTGTTCCCATACTTTTTTGAGTAAGGAAAGACATTTGACAAGAGTCACAAAAGAAAGTTGAAACGACAAAAAACAAACAAACAAAAAACCCCAACAAAAAGCCARAACATTCCCACACATAGTTTGTAATTACTTTTTCTCTTATTTTTTTCTAAGTTCTGATTTTGTTTCACCTTTTGAGAAGAAAGGACTATCATGAATGTATCACTACACACTCAGGGTATAGCRTAAGAACACAAGGCAAGCAGTTCCTGTTTCCTGAAGAGCAAGAATTTTAAGAATGAGGACCTGGAGCAAACAAACGAAGAGGAAGGGGAGGAAGAGAAGGAGGTACATGGTATTTTCCAAACTATTACACGAACATCTGCATCCCCTGGGGATCCCCATGGGCGGCAGAGATCCCCAGGGGCACAGCTGCTTCACTATGGTCATCACCACGGCCTGCACAGGAACCTCAGCTCCAGCACCTGAAGCACCTCCTGCCCCTCCTTCTCCGCTGACCTTGGTGTCTCCGTGTTGTTTCCCTCATGTGTTCTCACCTCCTCCTCTTCTCTGGCTAGGGGAAAAACTGTGCGTGCCCCACTTTGTTTTGATTGTCTTCTTCAATCTTTTATTACAGAGGCCTTACCAGCCTCTCAAATTGGCCCAGCCTTGGCCAGCGGCGTGTCCATCTTCAGAGCCATCAGGGATTGGCTCTGCCGGAC
>RAHM01000195.1:1534935-1579058 GCA_003713295.1 Parotia lawesii | reverse complement strand
CAAGCAAGTGCAGGAAGACTGGAGAGGAGACGCTTGCGCCTGAGGAGGCCTTTGCGGCCCGCCAGCTCAGAGGAGTGAAGAGGGGATGTACCGCCTTTAGGCGAAGATTCGGCCGTCCCCTGAGTTGCATCATGAGCTGTGCYGTAGTTAGGAAATTTATTAGTTAGGTTTTGAGATTTTCTTAGCTTAGCTGGTTTTAGTTTAAACCTCTATTTCATTTTGTCTCAAAAGTCCTAATTCGAAAGAAGTAGAGAAATTAGGGAGTGACTTTTAAGGTCTATAGACCCTAGAATTTTTCCTTAATAGGTGATTGTTTAGCTTAGAATAGAATATCGTTAACGTAGGGAAGCTCAGAATTATCCTTGAACTAGAAATGGATGAACTACCATAATAATAATTAAGCTATGAGAGAAAATGCTAGGACTCAGCAGAACTGGACTACGCAGATGCCACAAGCTGTCAGCCTGAACAGGTCACCTGGAGGACAGAATGACGAAGATGAAGATGAAGAAGTAGCCAGAAGCCCTCTGTTTCAACACTTTATTTCAGCTGGATCAGCAATAAAAGTCTAAAATATCCAGAGCGTTGGGAGATTCCCTTCCTTGCCAGGCTGTAGATAAGCTGCACAGTGCCTTCTGAAGTGTCAGAGGCCCAAAGAACATGCTGAGGTGAGCAGCTTTGCTTACTTGAAATGGGGAACGCCCACGAGCATTCAAGAGAGATTCCAGTGTAATGCACACCAGGTATTGAGCTCACAGTCAGGACAACACTAGGAGGCAGATGCGCAGTCCTTCCCGGGCCTCTTGTCCTGAAGATGGCAGGGTGATCAGCAGGAATCACTGGTTCGTTCCTACCCTCTTCTCACTACGTCACCTATGGGGTGTAATGGCATTCCTTTAGTGACATCTGGCCCTTCCTCCCTGCTCCTCATTTCCTCCCTTTTTCCCCAGATCCACCTGAGGGACCCTCTGGGCCAGTCTCACCTCCCACGGGTGTGTGCAGCTTCCAGGGCCTCCTGCAGAGCCCTGTTCCTGCTCTGCTGCCTCCTTGGCCTCTTCCCACACCTGGGCCAGGCCACTCTTGCCACGTGTTGCACACACACACAATGTGTCACGCCTGTCAGCAACCAGCGCCATGGAGGAGCCCCTGCTACCTGTGGCTCACAGCCCCAGCACTTTCCCAGCCAAGCTGTGGCTCCATTTTGACTCCATCTGCTGTAATACCGACCCTGCCTGGCTTCATGAGTGCACAGGCAGGTTCAGTATTAAGTCAGTAGCAAAGAGGAGGGAATGGAATTTGCTTTTCCTTCATTCTGAGAGTTTATTACACCTTCACCCTCGAAGGGCAGGCAAGCAAATTCCAGGAACAATGGCTCACCAAGCATTTTTCCCGGTGCCGGGGGGAAGGCGGGATCAGGGAACGGGGACCAATGGGAGAGCCCCGGGGGAGTGGCGAGGCTGAAAGCCGACCGGGGAATTCAAACCAGGACAGATCATACCAAAGGACAATGAACCCTGGGGGAGCCCACTCCGATCAACCCCAACACAAAGGCATGTTCACTGGCTCCCACACTGCTGGGACACCTGAAGCGAGGGGCTGCTCATTTACTGGATGCTCTTTGAGTGGTGCCAACAGGCCCGATTTCCACGCCTCCCCACTCCTACCCCTAAGGCTGCCTCGATCTTCTAAACACAATTCTTCTTAGTCTAATGGCTTCTTGTGCTTTGCTTAATGTAAGAAGGAGTACATGTTTTTGATTGTCTTTATTCTAGAATTAATAGAAATAAGTTGAAGTCCTCCTATATTTTTGCCATTTAAAACTTGAAGCAACTGAAAAGAGTAGAGAAGCTTTCTAAGCTGCTTTTAAGTTAATTTGCAAGTCTCCTTCTTCTTTACCAAGTTTCAGCATATCTGCTGGCTGTCCTTGGCTGTCATCTTTTCAGCTTCATTACTGTCTCTATAGATCTGTAAAAAACCACCGTAAACCCGAGGCAAATTCACTGTACTTTGTGTTTTTCCTTTTCTGGAAAGGCTGAGGCTCTTGTGACCTTCTTCTGTCACCTAGACTTTGATTCTCATCCTGCCTCTGACTAAGAGCAGGACAAATGTCATTTATTCACTGCTAGTAAGATCTGCTAGTGAAGGTCACAGTTAGAACTAAGCATGATGCTTCTCTCCCTACCTTGAATAAACATCTTTGTGTCTAGGCATGGTGATTTCCAGGAGGACCTAAGCCACTGCCGAGGACAAAAGTTTCACTATTGCTGGTTATGATATTGATTTTTTGTGGGATTTTGATCAACACCTACAGTGACCGGATCTTCGACATGAAGCGTCTTAAGCAACATTTCTAAGCGTAGTGGGCAATGAAGTCAAGATACTAATGAGTTTGCAGTTGTTTTAACTCTGTGTGACATACAGTACAATATCACAGAACACTTTATTTTTGAGTGTTTCAGGCATTTAAAATTTAGACTTATTCTTGTCAACACTTTTCTTTCTTCCCTTCAGAAAGCTGCATGTCCAAGGGCTAGTTTCTCTCTTGGTTTGTTGAAGATTTACCAATATACAAGTTTTGTACTTTACAGTCAGCCACTGAAATAAAAAAAGGAATACATATGATGAAGTTTCAAGTTTTGAAGAGTAGTGTATGTTGGGGTGGGGAGACGGGGAAGAAGGGAAATTATTTAAAAATAAATTAAAAGTAAAAATGGAGCAGTCATCTAATATTCCAGTATTTGGATATGAGACTAACTCTCCTCCTTTCTTTGATTACAGCAAAAAACAAACAAACAAACAAACATTTGATTCTTTCATGTTATGAGCTACACAGAGGAGTACTGGAACTTTTCAGTGAATTTGCCAAGGCTTGCTGCTTCCTTGAGGTCATTTTTCTTCCTGAGAAAGTGATACCTTTGCTGGTATAAATCTAGCAGCTGGAAAAATACTCTTTATTCCTTGCTTTCCCAGTAGAAATTCTGTGTAGGATGTACAAGGCAATCTCTGAGAATGTACCTCCTCGGTTTTGGATAGAACAGGTCCAGCCTTAGATCTTAAGATGCCTGTTGTTAATATCTTGGTGCTTAGGGAGTAGTGTTTGCTTTGCATCCTTCTGATATAAAATGGAAGCCTTGAACTCAAAAAGAATTGAAAAGTCTTAGTGCAAAATCAGGAACTCAAAAGTTAGTGACTCCAAAGGGTTAGTCACTTCAAATACCGACTTTGCAGACACTCAGGCTCAGAAGTGTTTATTTTTATTACCTGGTCACATTTTATCTAGTTGTAAGAATTTATCTTATTGTTAAATTTTTACAGTATATGTAGGAAGTAAACCTGCCAGAGATCCATGCTGAACTTTCATTTGGGTGGTGTGTTTTACCTATTGTTCAGTGCTAACTGGAAAAACAGCACCTTTTGCTCTTACCTGTCAGTGTAAAAAAGCCTTCATCCTCTGTGCCCCAATATATGGAGAATTGAACCTTAGCTGAAACTTAGCAGATTGAAAAGTACGCAAATGACTTCTTTATTCAAATTCCAATTCCATTTTATATGGCTCCTAATTTTCTTTTTTTCCCAGTAATTTCTCTAACAAATGTTGTAATTTGCTGCTAAAACCCATAAATGTGTACAATTTATTTTTGTGTTTAGGTATGATGAATGGATAAAGGCAGGCCTAAGGAAAGTAACAAAAATTAATAATGAAAGAAAATAAAGGTAGTTTCTCTCCCTTTTTTGCCCTTGTTACTCCCAACCTTGGCTTGATACATTCTTAAGTACTCCCCATTCTGCTTCTTTTGATTGGTGTATGAATACTTGACAGGACAGCTGTGAGTGTCCCTTTAGACTTGACAGTCCACTTCCCAGCCTTTTAAAAATGAAGACTTTTCCTAAAGATTTTGGGGTTTTCACTTTTTTTTTTTTTTTCTAATTAAATTTACGTATGACTTTATAGAAAACAAATGAGAAGAATCCATTTCTTCGGTGTTGGAAGCCAGCTTGATGGGGTGAAATTTGGAAGCTCCCTCTGCTGATTCTGGAGAGCAAACAGGACTAGTCTGTGTGTATCTCTATCATTTCATTTCCTTCAAAATTCTTCAAAATTTTCTTCAAAATTCAGAGCATTTCCTTAAAAAAAAATTTTTTTTTTTTTTTAGACTGATATTTAGGCACAGGTTAGGTTCCTGAGGTGGTGGGCTGCAAGGAAGAATTTCCTTCTGCCACAGGAGTCAGTGCTCCTGCTGCCCCACCTTCTGATGCGAAGGCAATGAGATAATGCTTGAGCTGTGCAAAAAGCTGTAGCTATGCAGAAAGAAGTAGTTCCTTTGTAATGGGGTATGTGAATGAAGCACTCTTCAGAAAACAGCACATATAACAGAACAAGCTAACTGCAAAAAGCTAACCACTGGCTGTTTGAGTAGACAATCTTACAGAGCATGAGCAGAAAACAGGTGAAAAGTTCAAGCCCAAGGAAGACTTATGAGCCTTCATCAAAAATGACCACCGTGAGGCTGATGACCACCTTGTGCAGAAACCGCGCATGTGCTACAAGGGCTGACATAATCCTGTGATTAGAAAATACTTAGCAATATGAAGGTTAGGAAAGTAAAATGTGCACATTAAGTAAAAAAGTATAAAAGCTAGTACTGTGCGAAGAATGGACGAGTGAGTTCATGGTGGAGCTATCCCCCTCACTCCCAGCGTAGAATAAAAAAATAGCTGCTCTATAGGCCTTATACTGTGGAGCACTGTTTTCTTGCCTAGTTTTCAGGCATCACTCTCCCTCCTTCCTCTGCAGCATGGTGGAACCTCTGGAACCCCTGTGCCAAGGAACTGCCCAACTGCCCAACGGCCACAAACTGCCCAACTGCCCAACGGCTGCTGTGCTGTGCCTGTCACCCTGTGGCCCCACCGCTTCTACAGCACGGGCTGTGTCTGCTTCCACATTTGTTTCGGTGTTGACGAAGTTCCTGTCTTCAGTAGAAAGGTCTCAGCATGGACTGTAGGAAGGTACTTGTAGTCTTTTAAATGAAGAGGAGAGCTTTCCTCCACACATCGAATGTTTAAGATAATTGTAAGCGCTATGTCATTTTAAGATTACAATCTTCTAATTGCTCAAATGAGAACGGTTTTTCATCTGTTCTTTCACCTAGAATAAAACTGACAGAGAGAAGGAAAAGGAGTTTTCAGTGTTAAATACTCCTCCTGCGTCACCTTCCACTATAGCTGTAGCAGAGTACAGTAACCATCAGTCCACTGTCACTGTCTCTGGGAGTCTGCCACCAAATCAGGAAGAGATACAAAGCATTACAAGTGAAATAGATGGCCCAATAGAGGCACAGAATGCAACAGGACAGCTGCAAGATCTCCAGTCTGAGAGAAATATTTCTTCAAAAGGTTTTGATGCCAGTGTCAGCTCCAGTAGCGGTAATCAATCAGAGCCAGAGAATGCTGAAAATGGTAAAGGAGAGGGTAAAAAGAGCTGTCTTCAACTTAAGCAACTCTCATTTTACCATTGAAGATGTATCTTCATTCTCTTATAGTTTTGCTGCTGGGAAGTGAATATTTGTAGGAAATAGTAGCTTACTGTCTGCTTCAAATATGTGGAAATGTTGTAATCATCTAGTGAATAAAATACAACTGCCAGGAAGTTTCTTGGCCTTTTGTTAGGAATTTTGATGGCTTCAATGAGGAAAAAAAGTGTATAAGAATGCCGTTTATACTGGACCTGACAAGAAAAGCCCGGAACGGGATGTAAGGCATCATGTAAGGAATATTTATTGTAACAACACAAAAGCATTTTGAGTGCCCTGCTTACAAGGAGAAGATGCTGTTTCTTGCATAAAGCTTGATTCTCTGTAAGCTGTTTAACTTGGGAGAGAAAGTGCCAGTGGTTGTATGTTTGGGCAACCATTTCAAACTTGCCCCTTGTGAAGTTAATGTTCTGAAAAATGGAAGTCAAGTTGATATCAAACATTGACCTTCTTAGCTGGGTTTCACATTCAGATGTGATTTAGAGTTTCATCCCCAGACCACCAGAGAACAAAGGATAATGAACACAGCCGACAGTTGTGCACATGATGTCAGTGTACTGCTGCCTCCTTTTTAACTGTTGGCAAGGCTGGATCCAAAAGCTTTTTTGTGAAAGTGACTGTCTCTTATGCAGTTCCATCAAAAGTACAGCTGCTTTCACTGTGCTTTAGTGCCTAAAATTTTTTTGACACTAAGGAAGAACATGGATGTCTGACTATAATCCTGCCGTGACAGAATTGGTTTTTTCATTGCAACAGTTTCCAGTTAACAACTGGAGATCCTCAAAATGCCCTTAAGGTGTGTTCCTACTATCATTCAACTGGAAGTGTTGTTTCAAAAAGAGTGCAACAAAATGTGTTCCATTGAGCAAAGGCAGGACAAACATAAGTTTGGGAGAGGTCAATAGGCAGCCCTCAATAAATATATCTCTATTGCTTTGTTAATCTCAGTTGTATGTACTTTGAAAAAAACACACAAAACTGCGAGAGCTGTTTGGTTTTTTTTGTGTTATTTCTGTTTCTTTCTACTTTTTGGGGTTTTTTTCCTCCTTTATAGTGTTTAGAGGCAAAAAAAAAATTCAAGATGCTCAGGGAAGAGACAGCTCCTCAAAAAAGCAGAAAGCAAGCCTCAAAACATCTGTGAACGTCAAAAAGAAGAATAAAAGTAGTAAGTACAGCAGATCAGTGTGAAATGAAATGTGTGAAAGTACCATGTCATTTGTTTGAAATGAATATTTTAAAAGGTGGAAAGGAGCTAGGATGTAATAATCAGTCTTGCAAAGTCTTTTAAAAGAAGTATAGCTCCATAACTAGAGATGTGGATAATTTTGGCACCTACATGAACACATTACAGTGCCTCTTTGCCTTATTTTCTGATGCAGGCAATTTATTTATGGCTGTGATTCTAAAGCAATAAGTGCACTGCTGTCGTGATCCAGTTGGAGAGTAGAGTGGACTGTGGCTATACGAACCTTGAGCAGCTGGATCGTATTCAAGAACCTCCTTCCAGGAAGTGTGTCCCTACCCTGCCTCCTTATGTTCATGCACACATGCTTTCAGTAACATACTTGCCAGTTTTTGGGATGGATTGTGGAGCCACAGTCTGCTACTTTTATCAACCTTCTAGGTCTGTAGGACTTTGGTTCCCATAAATCCACAGAACAGATCTGAGTCTACGTGCACAACAACTAACTGGCCGGTGTTTCCAGTGCAAGGTTTCCCTTTCTCAGCATGCCAGAATTAGAGGGGCCCCATTACAGATCTGGTTTGTGGTCCTGTACCTG
The DNA here is from genome assembly GCA_003713295.1 of Parotia lawesii. Classification (NCBI taxonomy): domain Eukaryota; kingdom Metazoa; phylum Chordata; class Aves; order Passeriformes; family Paradisaeidae; genus Parotia; species Parotia lawesii. The sequence goes on along the minus strand of RAHM01000195.1, from coordinate 1,571,746 downwards.
GGCACCAGTGGTGCAGAGAGCTGTATGCCAAGCTGCTACACCACGATGGATTCTGTCATGTTAGATTGAGACAGCTCCTGGTAAGCTTTGGGTTGGGTGGGAAGGTTGCTTTGTTTTGTAACGGTCTACCTTCCCACAGGAAAATGTGGGCAAAGTGGAGAGAGGGAGTCTGATCTAAAAGAACACGATAATCACTTGCCCAAAGGTTGCAAATGGAGTTTTCGAGTGTGTAAGTATCTTCTTTGAAACATGCCTGTTGTGGTCTTGAGATATACTAGAAGAAGGCTTTTGGAATATTCTGGTTTTGAGGGTTTTTTTCCTCTAAAATCATTCCATCCTCAGTTTGCTTAATTTTGTCATAAATCCTGACAGATTTATTTCTTGCCGTTTTACTCCTCGTTCTCTGTTTCTTGTTCACCCTCTTAGACTATTGATTTTTAAATCTTCCCCTTCCATTTTGCCTTAATGAACCAGGACTTGTTTAGTATTTCTTGTAAGAAGAAGTTTCAGTGTGTTTGTGTCAGTCAAGATTGTGATAACAAACAGCAGCTGCTGTTTCTCAGCTTTGCTGCCTGCTACATCAAAGCACATCACTAAGATTTGAGTACTTCCCCCTTTGTTGAAATTCAGAATGCATGGGAAATGCAGCAACGCAATAATTAACAGAAATTGTTTAACTTGCAGCTGACTTGCAAAATTTGAGTAGCCCTGAGCGCATAACAGTTCTCCAAGCAAAAATGCAGGAAATCCGGAAACGTTACCTGTTGTTGAAAGCCGAGTTGGCTGCCATTGACCGGAGAAAGCGCTTAAAGAAAAAAAAAGAGCAGGAAAGTAAGTGCTGGGAACTCAAATCTCCTTTAGAGGGCTAAATTGCATGTCATGTTACTAAGATTTTAACGAGAGTTGAATAATCTTTAGGGAGATTAGTGCTGTTAGGAGTGTGTTTATGCTTGCTTTTTTCTGAAAACACTGGATACAGTTATTTTATGACCTTTAGAAGGCCTGGATCAGATATTCGATGATGTAAGGAGAAAAATATTAACAAGGCAGCCCATCTAGTTAATTCTGTTAAGGCAGAACTACTTTATACAGGAAACAATATGCAGAAAATAAACTTTTCTAAGCAGCGAACAAAGTAAGGTTATTAACAACTTCTAACTTTTCGTCAGGTTATAGATACATTTCCTGTAGCATTGCCTGTGTGCCTACTTAGTGCTTTCCACTTAGGATTAGGGATTTATTTCAAGAGTGTAAGGGAGATAATCAATAAAATGTCTCATTTTTCTGAAGCTGCCACACATATTGCTGCAGGAAATGTTCTAGTGTGCCTTCTGCTAGGAGCGTTAGAAGGATCATTTTCTCTATGTCTTGTTCACGTATACATTTAAGAGTTCACTGAGTACAGGAAGAAAGACTGAAAATACAGTAAGGTTTTATGGCTGCAGCCATTGCACAGGAACTGCAGTTTCTGCTTGGTTGCCAGAGCAGGTGCAGATTCAGGGCTGGGACAAGGTCTTATCTCTGCCGACTCCCAGAGGAAAGAAAGAGAAGAGCTGACTTGCTGGTGCATCAGGAACGAGCTCTGGTGTCCTCTGGTGGGACTCTTGATCTGCATGGCTGGTCAGCCGGGGCTCCAAGGGGCAACAACACCAAAAGCAGGGAAAAGAGGTTTTTTTCTTTTTCATCACTAAGTATGTCCTCATTTTCACCAGGACAGCATTACTTTTTTGCAGTAGCCAGGAGGAAGCATGGCTAGGTTATTCCATACCACATCACATCACTGCCAGGAGCAGGGAAAAGGGACTCTCTTCTGGAGAGAAGGAGTTCTTCTGGTCAAGAAAATGTGGCAGAGGAAGCTGTCTAATATTGTCTATTATCTGGGTTTTTTTTTTCCACGTGAATTGTTTCTCTTCTTATAGCCTCTGACATTAGCATTGTTGCTGTTACCATTTGGTTTTGTATCTCATTGCTGTTTCAAGTAAGTTGCTCTTATGTTAACCAATGATTTTTACCTTCCATTCCTCCAATTCTCCTCTCCAGCACACTGCAGCAGGGAGGGGGAGAAAGAGAGAGCAGTGTGTAGTTTGGTAGAGTCTCAGTGGGGGCACTGAACTGGGGACTACCATTCCTAAACCACAACAGCATCATTTGTCTCCCGGTGTAGGGCTTGAAGGGTTGAGACAATAACAGATCTGCCCAGAGTGAGCTGGAAATGATTTGATCTAAGCATTTGTTGCATTCGATACAGAGCCACTCGTCACAGTGGTTCTTGGTCTGCTCATGTGGGTGAGCTACGTAATCCTGTGGTGGGCTGACCCTGGCTGGATGCCAGACACCCACCAAAGCCTCTCTATCATCCCCTCTGCAGCTGGACAGGGGAGAGAAAATATAACAAAGGGTTCCTGACCTGAGATAAGGACCAGGAAAGATCACTCACCAAATACCATCACAGGCAAAACCGCCTAGAATTAGAGATATTACTTGAATTTATTACTAACAAAATCAGAGAAGGATAACAAGAAATAGAACAAGAACACCTTCCACCCACCTCTCCCTCCTTCCCAGCTCTATCTCCTCCCCTCTAGTGTCGCAGGGAGACAGTGGATGGACAGCCAGTTCATTGCGTGTTTCTGCCACTGCTCAGGGAGAGGAGTCCTTCTGCTGCTCCAGCATGGGGGCCCTCCCACAGGAGACAGTTCTCCATGAACTTCCCCAATGTGAGTCCATCCTGTGGGCAATAGTTCTTCACAAACTGCTGTGGCAGGGGTCACTCTTCCACAGTGTGCAGTCCTTCAAGGACAGGCTGCTCCAGCATGGGTCCCCCAAAGGGTCACAAGTCCTACAGGAAACCTGCTCCAGCACGGGCTCCTCTCTCCACAGGTGTGCAGGTCCCTGCCAGGAGGCTGCTTCAGCACATGTCTCCCGTGAATTCACAGCCTCTTCACGGCATTCACCTGAGCGTGGCTCTCCTCCACAGACTGCTGTTGGATCTCAATTCCTCCCCGTCCTTCCCCACTAACCTTGGTGTCCGCAGAGTTGTTCCTCTCAAATATTCTCCTGCTCTTCTCTGGCCATAGTTACATCTGTGCAATGACTTTTTTTTCCTTCTTCTTAAATCTGTTATCACAGAGGCATTACCATCATTTCTGACTGGCCCAGCCTTGGCCAGTGGCACATCTATCCTGGAGGCTGCTGGCATTGGCTTTGCCAGACAGGAAGCTTCCAGCAGCTTCTCACAGAAGCCACCCCTGTAGCCCCCAGTACCAAAACCTGGCCAGAGGAACTCAATGCATTTCCATATATGCACTATGTGCCCATCGTGTTGCTCTTTTCCAGAGCATGGAGAGAGATCAGGATTGCTCTGTTGCACTGTCTGATATCAGCTCATGATAATACCAAGGGTCATCGGGGATGTGTATTCAGTGTTACTCTCCTACCCTTACCTAAGGCACTACCCTTGGGGAGTCCATTATTAAAAGTATCCAGTCTATGGGGGGGAAAGAGGAGGATGATTTTCCCCAGACTTTCACCCCTTTTTCCTCCTTCAGGCCTATTACAACAGCTTTTAAGAACTCTGAATTCCCTTTGGACGTTAAGGAAAGCATGTTCTTGTTGCCAGGTCTGCCAGGTCTCCTCAGTGTGGTGCATACCATATTTAGAGCCAAGAAAGATTTCTAGGGAGGTTGTTCAGAGATTTGCCCTGGAGTGGGATAGTAATGAGTGTCATGAAATGTGGGAGGACATGGGCCAGTGTTTGGAGGACTTCTCTCCTCCAATGGTTTGGCAGCTCACCCCTGAACGACTACAGGAGCCTGTTAAAGTGATGAAATATGTCACAGAAAAATGCTGTGGTAGCTCCAGAGAGGCATGAACGCGTGTAACGTGTTCTGTCCTGGCTGCTGTTTACTGGACACTGCTCAACAGTAGACATCACCCCCAGGGGGAGGAGAAAGAAAGCAGACCAACAGGCACCGTGGCCACTCAAACTGCTGCTGAACCAGAAGAACAACGCCTGCCGGTAGCAGTTACCCCTACACAGAAAAGGAAATCGAACATGAAATCAGTTCACTTGGCGATGGATGAAAAGGAAGGAGAGCCCTCAAAACAAGAGGAAGAGGCAGGGCCAGAGATAATCACCCGATCCTTATCCCTAGGTGAGCTGTGAGATATAGGAATAGATTTCAAACACCAGCCAAGAGAGCCCCTGGTGACCTGGCTTCTCCGATTCTGGGATGTCGTGGCCCATGATATGAGACTGGATGGCAGTGAAGCCAAGCAGCTGGGATCTCTGTCCTGGGATGGGGGCATTGACAAGGGGATTGGGAAGAGCACAGAAACTCTCAGCCTTTGGAGGCAGCTCCTGTCAAGTGTGAGGGAAAGGTATTCTCTCAAGGATGATCTTGCCTGCTCTCTCAGAGGACCCCTCTGCTGTGGGACGGCTGAGGACCAAAGAACAACAGGTACCAATGGCTACTACAGCAGTGCAGTGTTGGCAATATCGCGTCAACCAGGACTCCACAACCCCCATCCAGGAGATGATTTGAGAGCTGGAGAGACAGGGAGTGGCCAGCAAGACTTGCTCACTCTTTAATAGCCCTATATGACCAGTGTGTAAGTCCAGTTGAGAGTGGAGACTGACAATAGACAGTCAGGGCCTGAAGGAGGTCATACCACCACTGACTGCTGCTGTGCCAGACACGCTGGAACTTCAGTATGAACAGGGCAGCAAAGTGGTACCACCATTGACATTCCTAATGCATTTTTTTCCATTCCTTCAGCAGCAGAGTGCAGGCCACAGTTTGTTTTCACCTGGAGGAGCATCCAGTGCACCTGGAACTGACTGTCCCAGGGGTGGAAACACAGCCCCACCATTTGCCATGGGCTGATCCAGACTGCACTGGGAAAGGGTGAGGCTCCAGAACACTCGTAGTACAATGATGATATCATATGGGGCAACACAGTAAATGAAGTTTTTGAGAAAGGGAAAGATAATCCAGATCCCGCTGAAGGCCAGTCCTGCCATAAAGCAAAGTAAGCTTAAGGGATCTGCCCAGGAAATTCAGATTTTAAAAGTAAAATGGCATGAGGGATGTTGTCACATTCCAGTGGTTGCGGTGAACAAACAAGCAGCTATGTCCCCAGCAAACAGCAAGAAGGAAGCAGAGGTTTTCCTAGCCACTGCAGGTTTCTGGAGGATGCACGTTACATATTATGGTCAGATTGTAATCCCTCTCTATATCATGTGACGTGGAAGAAGAATAATTTCAAGTGGGGTGCTGAACAATAACAGGCCTTTGAATGAACTGAATGGGAGACTGTTCATACAGTAACTTTTGAGCCAGTCAGGATAGGAGCAAGTGTGAAAAATGTGCTCTACACTGCAGATGGGGAGGATGGTCCTTTCTGGAGTCTCTGGCAAAAAGTACCCAGGGAGACTTCAGGATGACCACTGGGGTTCCAGGCTCAGAGTTACAAGAGATCTAAGGCCTGTTACACCCCACCTGGAAAAGAGATCCTGGCAGCTTATGAAGGGGTTTGAGCTGCTTCCAAAGTGGTTGGCACTGAGACACAGCTCCTCCTGGCACCCTGACTGCCGGTGCTGGGCTGGATGTTCAAAGGGAAAGTCCCTGCCACACATCATGCCACTTATGACACATGAAGTGAGTTATGCTCATCACACAGAGAGCACAAACAGGAAATACCAATCACCCAGGGATCTTGGAAATCAAGGAAGCCAAAAATTTTGGACTATCATCATCATCAGAGGAGGAAAAGGTAACATGTGTGAGGAGGCCCCACCATATAATCAGCCACCAGAAAAAGAACAGCATCATGTCCTCATCACTGACAGTTCCTGCCGTATCATGGGGATAAATCAAAAATGTGAAGATGCTATATGAAGTACGACACAGTGAGTCACAGAAGCTACTGCAGGACAAGGTGGATCAAGTCAGGTTGCAGAGCTGAAAGCCTTCCAGATGGCTTTAGATATCACCGAACAAGAGACATGGCCAGTGCTCTACCTCTACGCTGACCACTGAACGGTAGCAAATGCTCTGCAGGGCTGGCTGGATTGATGGAAAAAGACCAGTTGGCAGCACAAAGGTAAATCCATCTGGGCTGATGAGGTTTGACAAGACATCACTCTTCACGTAGAGAAGTTGGCTGTAAAAGTACATCATGTAGATGCACATGCATCTGTGAGCTGGGCTACTGAAAAACATCGCAATAATGGACAGGTGGATTGGGCTGCCAAGATTAAAGTGTCTCAGGTGGATCTGAACTGGAAGAAAAAAGGGTGAATTATTTCTGGCTCGGTGGGCCCATGATGCCTCAGGCCATCAGGGAAGAGATGCAACATACCAATGGGCTTGCAATCAAGGAGTGGACCTAACCATGGACACTCTTTCCCAGATTATCCTTAACCGTGAAACGTGCACTGCAATCAATCAGGCTGAGTAAAGCCTCTGTGGTATGAGGAACAGCGGTCAAAATATAAATATGAGGAGGCCTGGCTGATTACACTGCACTCCCACAAACCCATCAAGGCAAGCGCTGTGTGCTGACCATGGGAGAAGCAACCACTGGATGGCTGGAGATGCACCCTGTGCCTCACCTCACTGCCCGAACACCATCTTGGGCCTTGAAAAGCAAGCCCTTTTCTGACATGAAACCCCAGAAAGAGCTGAGTCAGACAATGGAATTAATTTCAAAAGTAGTCATGTAGACCCCTGGGACAGAGACTATGGTATTGAGTGGGTATGTCATATTCCTTACCATGCACCAGCCTCTGGGAAAGTTGAACAATACAGAAGATTGTTAACAACTGCGCACGATTTGGGAGAGCCTTGGTGGGAGCACTGAACTGGGGAGTAACATTGCTAAATCACGACAATATACCAGTGCTTACTGAATGGAAAAACATTTTAACTGCTTATTTATAGCTGCTCATAACTGTTTTCCTCTTCCTGTGCAGGGGCTGCTGCCGTGTCAAGCTCTTCACCAAATGGAATGCCAGGGGAATGCAGGTGACAGCAGGACTTGCCAAATCACTTTGCACTTAATGGCTGCTGAGGGCCACTCTTTTTAATCAGTCCTGAAAACAAAATATGAAGATCAGTTAAAAGAAGCAAGCAAAAACAAACAAACAAACAAAGACTGACTAATGTTTGCAGGTTTGAACTAGATTTAAAAAGGTTACTCTGGGTTTTAAGAACCCATTAATTGGAATGAAACTACAGTACTTTGCCATTTTTTTTTCTATAAAACGGGTACTTTTTAATTTTGATAAAATACAGTATAAAAAAAGGAAAGAAAATGGCAAACAAATTGTATTAAGTATTTATATATGAAGATCATATTCAATCTACTTGAAGTGTTTCTTCATAATGGGTTAAGCAAGTATATTTTTGTGTTTTCTTGTAATTGTTTTCCCATTAAAGCAACAAATACTTCATTTGTAATGCTTATTTTGAACTTCTAGGAGAAGGCTTCAAGAGAATGTGAGCTTATAAAAGCTTATAGAAAAAAGCCATGAAATATATATTAGGTTTTGCAGAAAATGGAGAGTTATGCAATATATTGTACAAATGTAAGCAAAGACCTCTGAAATAAAATGGCATAGTTTTTGAATAGCTGATATTATTTCTAACAGTTTAATTAACCAACCGTAGTGTCTTCATGGAAGTGACATCAAGCTGCAGAATCTGTTGATAAATGAGTAATTCAAATCCATCCTCTCTTTCAGCAGAAAGCAAAAGTGTGGCCCGGCATTAATGCAGCACCAGTCAAAACAAAGCTGAATTTTGATTCCTGTTCATTATGGTAGTTTGAAAATGTCAAAGCAAGCTCCTGAAAATATTTGCTGACTCCTTGTATCAACTGCCTCGAGCTCAGATTCATTGGAATTGAACCTGGAATAAATCTGCTAGTGTTCTCTGCTTACATTGTATCTGACTATAGTTCAATTGACCAAAATACTGTTACACCTGCAAAACGACACATTACTGATGAGACTGGTAGATTACAATGATATGCTTCGGAAGAAGCGACTGTGTTAAGAATTATCAGTGATCCGGGACTAACAGGAATCTTTTAAATCATTTCAGTGAGGTTACTCAGAGGATATTTACATCCAAACCAAAATGAGCAAGTATACTGAGATAGTAGGCAGAAGGGAACTTTCTCTGTACTCAGATGGATAGCCAGGGAGTAGAACTAAAGACCACTGCAACTAGTGCTATCCTAAAGAAAAACAGAAAGCAAAACAAACATAAATCTGAAGAGAACCACCATTGTGCACGTCATAAACACAAAGTTATTTTAACGTGACAACTACCTTGCTCTAAACTTAAAGCCTCATTCAGTTTTCTATCCCTTTTAAGCCTAAGGTTATTATTTTAAATGGCCTACATGTGGTGGCACCCTAAATAGTATTCTGGAGAACACCAGTGTCCACAAGAAGACAGTGCAGTGTGATTAAGCACTTCGATTTCCAGGGGAGGAATAACAAAAACCACCACTACTTACTGAACAGACAAGCTTATTAGCTGCACTTCCACGGCAACGGGCTACAGGAATAATGAATGCAAAGCAAGCCAGACCCACCTGGAATACTTTGTATTTTTAGCTGACAGCGAAAAAATGTTTCATCTTAGAAAGAACTAACAGTGTTTGCACGAACAGGCTGTCTCTAGAGGCATCTCTGCAGACCTGTGAATCAGGAATTAAAATGTCTTCCTAAAAGATAAGTCCTAGCACTTCTTCTGGAGTGAATGGAACAAAACACAACCAGTCAAGCAGGAACTGAGGCAGTATCAAGTTGTTTGGTTTTTTTCAAGGCAACAAAATCCTGAGAGAACAAGACGTTTGTGCTGTCAGACTAAAAGTTGCTTTTGAGTCAAGATCTACTCTTCTCTCAGAAGCATGATTGTTTTCAAAACACTGAGTGAGGTAGAAATTAAGTGCATACACTGGAACAAAACCTTAATTTTATTCAACAATACCCTAACAGAGTAGTGCTGCCCTGAGTACAAATCTTTGAAGTGTTCTCATTTCTTGTGAAAAGACTTGTCTTATTTCTAGGAAAGAAAGTGTTTGAGGCAAACACCCACAGACGATGTTTCAGTCAAACTTAAGTTTAAAAAAATGTATCTTTTTAAATACACGTATTAAAAAAAGGTGGAGGAAGAAATGGAGACAGGAAAAAACCAAACACGTTCAGGGAGTAAACGGTACAGATCGCCACGACACAATCTAAACATTGCAACTGCAGATCATTTATTCAGAACACATGAGCCAGAAGGCACACACTCCTTGGGAGAGGGACTCCCTCTCCCTTTTAACAGGCTACAGCAAGAGGTTCTCACTGCTTTGTGAGCTCAGACCCAGACAGCAGAAGGCAGCTTTTCTGTCAGATTAAGTAAGGCAGAAAGATCCGGTGCAGCAGCTTCCTTGCAGCGTCTTGCTCCTGAGCCCCTTCTTCAACTCTTCTTTCTTCTGGTGACGGGAAGGCAAAGCACGTCTTGCCCATGTGAGCTGATGCCGCACAGCAGGCACGTGTGGTTCCTCTCCAAAGACATTTACACGCAGAAGCCAGCTGAGAGGTGCACTATGGAAGCATAAGCTGCACTGGCAGCATGGCGTCACAACAAAATAGCAATTCCTTACAGAAATTGTCCTAAAATAGTAGCTTGCAGTATCTGTCAAGCTTTTGTATCACAGGAGAACAGATGGAGCCAAAAACTCCTGTTTACTCTAAAATGAGTGATCCAAACCACACAAGCAGGCACAGGCAGCTCCCAGTTTGAGTACACACAGCATCATTGAGTGGTGAAAGCACAGTCACCACTGACATCAGTGGGGTTTGAACACCAGCCTTTGGGATTTTTACCCCCTGAACATGAATTGGTCAGGTCTGTCTGTTCTCACTTGCCAAGTGCCATCACAGGGCCTCTGCTGTAAGGAAGTGCATCTGCAAAGCAAAATGGTCCACAAGAGCTGAACCTCAAGGCCAGCAGAACCAAAGGCTGCTGAGCATCAAACAGATGCACCCAGGCTGAAGGGCTTTCAGAACTCTGTTACATGACTTCCAGTGACACAGCCTTTAAACAAAACATTCAGCTCAGTACCTGCCTGTGTGCCAAAGAACAGCAACATCCTGGCTCATGACTCGTGTATTATACGGACTTGGGCCAGAAACAAATGCAACAGATGTAGAAAAACTGAAGACTGATGGCAACTGAAACATAATAGTCATTTTTCTACTCCATCAAGTAGTTACAAAATTATCTAACTTGTGCACTTACATAACAGAACACAGTAACTAATAAAGAAAAAGCCTTTTATTCAGAAGAGGATCACGTGTCTTTACAAGAAAGTCATGATTTCAACTTACAAAGTCCACATTACCATCAGCACCTTTCCTTAAGAGTTGTCTTTTGAACAATGTCAAGTGTGTAAGCAAAGCAAACAAACAATCCACACCAAAACACACTTCTACCCCAAAATCTCTATTTAGATTTTGCATAGCTATATAAAATATAGATGAGTATCATGTCTTCACACTTCAGGTCCTTCTCCTCCAGGAACCAGCTATAAAAGAGTAAGACATTTTTGCATTAGCGCCATACAGTTGAGTTTTACAAACCCATACATGACAGCTCTTGCTTTACAACAAACATTTTAGGACATGGAGACTTCACGGTAGACCACAATTTTAGACTCTCCCAACAGAGGAAGTCAGCTATCGCCAGAGATGCTCAAACCAAAAAGGCAGTAGGGAGTAAGCCAGCACAGCATTTCCTTGTGAAGGAAGCAAAGAACTGAACAACAGAAAAAGAAATACAAAAGGAAAAACATGAGGGGAAAAAAAACCCCACTCCTTTTACTGATATCTTCTTCATAATCAGCTGAGCACTTCTAAAGAGAAAGAGCTTCACTGGTTTTGGGACCAAAATAAGAAAAAGTCTTAAGCATAGACTTCCTGATATGGGAAGATGCTTCCCCAAAAGAGACACGAGACCTAATGCAGAAACATATCTATGTCTTGCTGAAAATTCACCAGGTTCTTCTTCAAGGGCAACACACCACCAGCTTAACTGGATGGCAGGAATTTCACCCCATACAAGGAATCAGAACATATGCTGTCCTTTCAACATGCAGAACAACAACCAAAGCAGAAAAAGGCATAGAAATTAAGACAGGATGGCACTTGCTCAGACACACAGTGATGAGGTGCAAGACAGGTAAACAACAAAATGGAGATAATTCCTCATTCATACAGAGCCAACTTCGACTCAAGTCTTCCCACTTGAGCCTTCCTCTTCCCACAAAATTAGGAGTGCCCTTGTGTTGGAAGTCCACGTTTTGTGGCCAGCTATGCAGACAAGCGAAAAAGCCACTGTAGGTCTGCTTTTGTGGTGTCTAAGAAGTTGCAGAATTCAACTTAAGGATGCATAATCACAACATTTAATTACGGTTTCAGTACTGATCTGTACATATCAGCACATGATAAAATCCTAGTGCTTCTGATTTTTGTAATCCAACAGACCTCCAGACTTTTTGGCAGAATCCATAAAGGTGCAGCTCGCTGGGCACCATGTGGTATTGTAATCGCCAAATGACTCAACGAAGCACTCCATGAAGCAACTGCTACAGACACATTTGTACATGCAGGAATGCAGGAGTGCTTGGCCTGTGTACACAGGCAAATGCTCAGGGGTTAAAAGCCACTGAAGAGCCAGCCTGCAACTACTTAAATGGAGGCTGTGAAGTGTGGGTTGGCCTCTTCTCCCAGGCAACCAATGACAGGACAAGAGGAAACAGCTTCAAGCTGTGTTCAGCCTGGACATCAGGAAGGATTTCTTCACTAAGAGGGTAGTCAGGCGTTGGAATGGACTGCCCAGGGAAGTGGTAGAGACACCATCCCTGGAATTGTTCAAGAAATGACTGGATATGGCATTTAGTGCTGTGGTTTAGTTGGCATGGTGGTATTTCGTCAAAGGTTGGACTTGATGGTCTTGGAGACGTTTTTCAATCTTAGTGATTTTATGATTCTACGAAGTCAGTGACTCCCTCACACAAGTGAAGACCAGAAAAACATTCACCARAACAGAACGAGGGCCAGGCTCTTTTAATTGTTCTTTTGTAAAATGCAACATATACTGAGTAAGGCAGTAAAGTCAACTTTCCAGTATCATTCATATATACAGATGCCCCAGATGCTACTTGAAACTTCCTGATGTAATGGAACTGTCAGGAAAGCATAGCTTAAAGTAGTTGAATACAATCACTGATCGATTTACAGGTACAGAAAGTCAACACATGCAGCCTTTGATGACTTACCATTGTTATGTTATTTCCATTTAGCAGAATCTGGTCCAGCTTTGTGATTCTTCTGCCCTCAGGTGTGATCTCACTGAAGATGCATTAGAAACAGCAAGTAAGAACACAGAACCAGGGACAATGGACCAGTTTTGACCACAGAACCAACAGAAATCTCTGCGTTAAGGTGACCATTGGAACTAACAAATAAATCAGCCACACTGCAGCATGATCTTGATAAATGGACCACCTAGGTACAGAAAGCTAACTGGCATCTAAAAAGGTCTTTTCTACTCAGCACATGGAGATGTATATTCACCCTCTAAAGCTTGGCAATTTCTTGAATACGACATATCAATGTGGCATGACAAAGTAAAAATATTTATCCTTAAGTCTGCTACCTTGTTGAATCTTTGCCTAGGTCTTAAGAGAGTGTAAAAGCAAATGAACTACTGGAAAGTTCACCACATAACCCATACAAAATTAAGATACAGGATCCCCATACAAGCATAAATCATGCAATAGCTGATCTATGACACGGCTGTCCTGAACAGATCACTTTCTGAACAGTTTTAAGTCCAAGGCCAAACTAGTCAGCTGGCAAGTATTCCAAAAATACAAAAACACTTTGCTAGCAGATCTTACACAGTATTTTGCCTCAGTGAAACAAACATTAAATAGCAACAAGAGGCAGAAAAAATACTTACAATTCTGTAACATCTTCCAACACCATATCTGAAAATCCAGTCTCAAGGAAAATAACGCCCAGGATTTTAAACCAAAACCATTTAATGCTACTTTCATTTTATAACAAGATGTGATTTTACCTGAAAATTGAAAATATCAGAATAATACAACTGATCAATATAAAAAGGTTTTATTCAGTGAACTCAAAACTCTCAAGAGCTACAAATTAATTAGGCCAAAGCATAGAGCAGACAGCCTTAAAGTTCCATCAAAGGATACTGACGAAGTCATCAAATCCTAGAAGTGTCCCAACAATTTCTTTGTCGCTCTTCATCACAATGTGAATGCGTGAGCCTATGCACTTGTCCACAAGTTCTGCAGATACACAGAAAAGACTACGTTCTACAAAACAACTCTCTCGTGCGTTTTACAGAAATAGAGACACACTCCTCACACACACGTTTACCTCCCACACCTTTACACACTCCCCCTACATTCTCCCACACAAACCACCTTCCCCCCGACATCGTTACCCCCACCGGCCTCCCTCAGACTCTCCCACAGCCCCACACCCCACCTCATCCCCCCCCCCCCCAGACCCCAACACCCCGGCACCCTATCCCCTACTCCACCCCCCTTTTCTGCCCGCCCCAGACCCCCGACATCCCCCCGGGCCGCGCGCGGGCCCCGCCGCCTGACGCCAGGCGCTCCCGCCCTCACGCTTCCCGCCAGGCGCCGGCGCAGGGCCCGCAGCCGCGGTTGCCCGTCCGGAGAGGGATCCCGGGCCGGGCCCCGGCGGGGTGCCCCGCAGCCCCCCATCGTTACCGAGCGGCAGGAGCTGGGACGGGTTGGACACCGCGCTGGCCGCCATGTCGGAACCGGACCTGACCAATGGCCGCCGCCACCGCCCACACACGGGAAGGGCTGGGCCGGCAGCCGCGCCGCGCCATCCGCGCCCCGCCCCGCCGCGTCTCCCGCGCTCCGGTGGCGGCGCAGGCGTGGGCCGGGAGACGCTCTGTGTGGTGCTTCCAGGGAGAGACAAGACGTGAAAGAAGCCCCTTTCCCCCCCTTCCCTCTCGTCCTGCCGGCCCAGCCGGGCAGCGCCGCCGGGGCTGCCGCCGGTACCGATGTGGCCCCGCGCCAGGACCACGGACTGTGTAGTGTGCGCTGTAATGGCTCCGCTGTTACAGAATCACGGAAGCAGTCAGGTTGGAAAAGATCTCTGAGATCACCGAGGCCACCCTATGAACGAACCCCACCATGTCAACCAAAACAGCACTGAGTGCCACATTCAATCTTTTCCTTACGCACCTCTGGGGACACTGACTTTACCACCTCCGTGGGCAGCCTTTCTGTGCAGAAATTCCTTCTAATGTCCAACCTAAACCTCCCCTGGCACAGCTTGAGGCTGTGTCCCCTCGTCCTGTCACTCGATACCTGGGAGAAAGAGACCAACCCCCGCCCGGCTACAGCCTGCTCGCTCAGCAGCTCCTCCTAGGACCTGAGCTCCTGACCTTTCTCCAGCTCTGTTGCCCTTCTCTGCACTCACTCCTCAATGTCCTTGCAGTTAGGGGCCTGTTGCCAGATGAAGAATTGTTTGCACATGGTGGGTTAATACAATGCTTATTCTTCAAAAACCATTGACCTATGAAACTGCACAGTGCTTACTCTGTGGGAAGAAGAATTGGAAAGCAACCAGCGCAGTTGTGCCAACTTTTACCAGTTCACCAGGCAATCAGGTAAGACTTTGGGGTCCGTGATCACCAAGGATCACCAAAGAGACCCCCAGGACAGAAGAACACATGCACAGAGGGGAGGGAACATATGTTAATGACTTCAGAAAAAAGATTATCATATCTATGTTTCTTCTAGGAAAACCTATCAATATGTATGTAAAATATAGTATATAAACTGGAGCTTTCTCTGTGCTCAGTATGAATGAGATTTTGGAGGAGATGTCCCCTCATGCATCCACCTGAATAAAGAATGCCTGCTTCTTAATGCTACATTAGTGTTAAGGAGTTTTTATTTTTGCTGATTTTTGGTAATGGGCCCACAGCTGGACACAAGACTTGAGGTGTGGCCTCACCAGTGCTGACCACAGGGGGACAATCCCTGCCTGGTCTTGCTGGTCACACTCTTTCATGTGCAGATTTTAATTTCCCACATTTGTCCATTGACTCACCAGAGGTGGGTGCATGGAAGGCTTTTGAAGCATTTCAGTAACTTCATCCCACCAACATTCCCAGCTGGCTTCAGCTGTGCCCAGTGGCCACCAGGGACAGAGACAACCCTCTGGGCTTCCTGGGCATGGGGAGTGCTGCCTCGGAGCCAGTTAATGCTGGGCAGAGCTGCACATGGGGGGCACTGGCTACCACCCAGCATCACAGGAAGCCCCCATCCCTGCTCAGAGAAGGAGGTGCTCGCTGGAACTGCGGGCACTGGGGTCACTGGCACTCACCCCTTCTCCACCTGCTCCTGTCCTGCTGGACACAGGCACCAGCTGGCATCACAGGAGCTGTGCCAGTGGGAATGGGCCCTGTCCTCCTCCCAGGCAGCATTCCTGTAGGAGCAGAAGAGCACTCAGTGGACATGGGGAGTATTCTGCTGGCACTCAGGGAGGTAGGAGGGCATTGGCCAGAGCTTTGCAGAGGGGAGGGAGGGCACTGACTGCATCCTTGCTGTGAAACTAGCACCAAGGTAACATTGAATCCCATTGATCCTCCATATCTCAGCTCTCGAGATGGCCATTATTCTTTGAAGGTGACCATTTCAGCATCCCTAACTTCTTTCTCTGGGCTCCATGTACGGATGTCCCAGCACCTGTAAGTTTTGCCCTGACACCAACATTCAATTTTGCAAGTGAAAATGAACTGGCATTAGCAGTCTAACTTACTGTTAGTTATTTACTGTTACTTACTGCAATTTTTATTTTCATTTCCCTCTGGTATTTCCAAAGGGGCATTGAGCCCTAGCTATATCCACTTCTTAACATCACATCAGTCTGCTCTGCACACTCTTCTGTGCCTGTTTGCGGTCCCCCAGCTTCTACTTTAAATATTCCTCTGGGAGCCTTTGAATTTTTAGAGCCAGAAGTCTCATTCATTAAGATCAAAGTGCAGCCTTCTTCTGTTGTTCAGACTCCCCTTGTCCCCGAAGGCTTCCTGGTGCTTCATGGATCTAAGTCCTTGCTCTCTGCACCTCATTTGGGCACTGAAACACTGGATTTCTGTGTATTCCTGGCTTCATACATGGAATTGACAGTGTTTCATAGAATGCAAGGTCCTCGTCCTTAGCCACCTGTCTGATGGCCAAAACCTGACCCCTTCCGTTTACCTGCATTGATGGAACAAAGATGGACCAAAATACCAATCTGTGACCCTGGAGCCTCACATCTACATGTTACACAAAGCGTGCTGCCTTTGTGCCCAGCAGCTGGCTGTCATCTAATTTCCCAAGCACAGGCACCCAGGTCTAGCAACAGAATTTTCTGACAGCATCAGTTGCTCCTTGCTGTTCTTTATGCTCTTTGCTCCTCCAAGGTGTACTCCAATCTTTGCTCTCTTGCGCAGGAAACTCAGGCAGCCTCAGGACAGCATAAGTTTCAGAGGACTGTTACTGCCCTGCAACTCTCCTGAAGTTCTCTGCATTTCTCTCAGCTGCTGCCAGCTGGAGAGCTCTCCAACTGAGAAAACAAATACCGTCTCTGCACAAGCAGCAGATTCTTGTGCCACAGTCACCGGTAGGAAACTGTCCCTTGAGAAGCAATCCCAGCTCCTGCAATGCCAGCCTTTGGGGGATCTCTGCCTTTTTGCGTGCCTGAGTGTGGCATCTGGGGACATCTTATGTTGACTGAACTTCTGTAGTTCTGCTAATTCAGCTAATTTAACTTCTTTTGTCCTGTCCCTTCAACTCCGCATCTTTCCTGGTGTGAACAGCCACAGCACTTTCCCTGTTTGTGGTTAGCAGTGCTGCTCAGTTCCTGTCCTTTACCTCTGCCTGGGTCTGGGAAAGATCTAGCCTTGCAGCCTCAACACTGCCTGTACTTACCTGGGTTCTCCATCTGCCCAGCCACTCTACACAAAACTGCCAGACTGATCTGTTCCCTGTCCTTCTCTGCTCTCTAGAATGACACTAAAGGCCTTTTCTTTAGGCTACTGGTGTGGAAACACATCTTCCTTCATTTGGGTTCTAAATGCAGAGCAATAATCTTACAGCAGAAGTCTTACAGCCCAGTCACAGGGCAGGCAAAACTACAGTGAGGGCACTGTAGTTTGGAAACATCCAAGCCAACTTCAATGTATACAGTTGTTCTGAGGGAAAAGGGCAAGGGAACACACATGGAACTCAAAGTCAGAGCTACATAAAAACTGTGGAATCCTGTCTTTACTCAGAGTGCCTGGTAGAGCACAGGAAGTATTATTTATTGGTCTAGAAAGTGTGAAGATGTGCCCAGAGTACCCAGCTACTCAGCTTCAGGAGTTTGCTATCACGCTGTTTTATCTCAAAGACCTTGTTTCACGAGCCATCAAGCAACAGCTTTTGTTCTTACAAGTTTCTCAATGTTGGCAGTAAAATTAGTAGTTCGCTCCTTGCATCCACTTGCTATCCTGCATTAATAATGTTAGAGACCAAAAGCAGTTTTTGGCAATGAAGATGTGAAGGAAAATCCTGACAGCCAAATCAGCCAAATTAGAAGGTAAACATACCGAAAATAAACCTTCCAAATCAGTGGGTTTTTTGAGGAGCTGGAATTAATGAGTAGCCACCTGCTCTGCCTTAAGGCATCCCTGGGATGCAGCAGTGTCCTCAGACAGGTTGTCCAGTGCCGTCTTCTGTCCTTTAGATGGTGTTTCAACCTCTACAACTACAGCCCAAGGCTAGAGCTAGATACTGTGCAATGGTTTTGAACCATCATCAATCACCACGACCTCCAAGATGCTCTACATTCCTGCAGGCACTAGCAAAGTGCTGGGAAGCAAACTGCTGCACCTTCCTTCTCCCTCTCCTCTTCCCTGGCCTCCGTGAACCTTCACTCCCACTTCCTAGTGATTTAATCCATGATACCAGCCATGCAGTCCTGGGTGGACTGAAAGCATGAACAAAAACAAGTCTGAGAGTTACTAGGTTTCACAAGTTGTGTAGGAGGGTTGCCGTGCTGTCCTGGAATCTGGAAGTTGAGATGGAGTTGAGACAGTCTTGCTCCATAGCCCGACTCTGGTACTACCTTGGAGTTACTTCCACAAACTCAATGAGGAACTTGAGACAGAAGGATTTGTGCTCCTCTGATCCACTGCCTAGTCTGCAGAATGGGGAAAAAAGAACTTTTCTTATTCCAAATTAATGTAAAAGAAGCTAATGCTTGCCATGTGGAGAGGAAATACCCATTCAAACGCACCTGTTTCTTCTGCCCATCTTGTACCACCATCTGGGTGCCCACATCTGGGTGATTCAAAGATTGTGAAGGGCTCTGAAGGATAACCACAAAAAGCTTGAAAGCATGGAGTTGTGAATCAGTTGTGCAGAGCTGTGTAGGGTCTGCTATTTCCAGCACAGTGACCTAAATGAGCAAGCCTGGGGGTGCGATGGCTCTGGGTCTTTCAGAATTTCATTCTTTCCACTTTGTGTTCCATCACTGACCTTTGTTTCAGACCTGCTAAGGGTTTTCCTGTGGGCTACTGTCTGAGGAATCTCCACTGAGACTTGTGAGCTTGTATTTTAATGACCGGCCATTTACTTGCTATTAAATGCTGAAGGCTATAGTGGCTGGAGGATGTTCTTGGAGCCCTTCCTGAATAAATGCTCATTTCATGGCTGATGCATCTGAAGGAGATACAATTTAGTGATCCAAATGATCCCTGTTTTTATCTTGCCATATTCCGAGGAGTTCAGTGAAAGTGGATGGTTCTGTGTGCCTTGAAATGCATAGATCTCCTGAGGAGGGATTAGGGCCTCAAGAGGAGAAGGCATATCCAGGTGTCCTAAGTACCAGGCTAGCCCCACTGTCCTGGGGTTTTTTGTTATGACTTCAGAACTACTAAGTTCTAAGGTCTAAGCTTATTGGGAATTTGGGCTGTATCAGTATGCACCACAGGTATGACAAATATGGAGGGGTTTGTCATTATCACTTCTTGAATATGAAAAAGCCCATCAGAGCTTTCCCTAGCCAAACATCCAAAGGCAGTGAGAGTGTCAAGTGACAGTTTGTATTCACCAAGCAGGGATCTCCTTACTACAATGCAGTGTTTGGTCTGCCAGTAAGTGGAAATGACAGGCAGAGATGTAGTTTCTGCAGTGACTTCAGATGTTGAAATTCTCATATTACAGCAAGACACCCCAAGACTGTCATTTCTGAATACCTTCCAATGCAGAACCTGGTTGTTATCACCCATGGGCACTGGTTTTCTTTATGCATTTGTAAAGAAGATGTGTTACCAATGAGCCTGTTAGCACTCTCTGCTCTAAATCAGTCATCCTTCTCTGTATGGAGCTTTACCTGTATGACTGCCAGAAGTTCAATATTTCTATTTAATTTTTGTACTTAATTGGATTCTTTTATCATGCGCTAGTGTCAGGATTTATGGTGAGAAATTTCAGTCCTACAGAGATGAGCTGAAGGTAGGCAGCAACGTTTCTGTCTTGGCATTCATGGAGTGTATTGATTTACACTTGCAGACATGTGCCATTCATCCTGTATCTTTATTGCTGTGCATTCAGTGTACTTCCAAGAAAGTGCATCAGTAAAATCACTGCTTCCAGTGAAGTGCTCAGAAGCAATCCTACTTTATAGCAGTCCTGCTTCCACACAAAGTCATGAGAAAATATTATGGAAAGGAAACAGATGTCCTGAGCCCAATCCTACAGAGTGATACAGATTCGCAGGACACCCACAAGTGTTTTCCTCTGTTGTTGACTGCACTGGGTGCAGGACTCTTGGCCAGGAGGCTCAACTTTCACCTCTTGGGGTTTTGGGGTATAAGTAAGGGGAAGTTTTTGGTTTTGAATATTCTTGCAGGAAAGTATAGTAACCTGGAGGAAAGAAATGTTTTAGACATCCTGTCATGTGCTCTGTTCCAATGTATTGTAGATCCTGAGAGTCTATAACTGAAATTAAACTGCAATATTTAGACTGACAAATGCCACGTATTTTGCCTAAAAGCATTATTTTCCAATGTTTTTTGAAGATCTTAATTGCATTTTGAAATTCAAGCAATTTCTTTCTAAGGTGAGACTTGCAAGAGGGTGAAAATTCCGTTTGCTGCACAATTCCACTTAATGAGGTGTAACTCACTAGGGGTTTGGCCTAGGGATTTGTGCAAGTCATGAAATATGGACTCATTTTCTGCTCTGTGAATTTTTGGATTCTGGTGGCTTTTGTTCCAGAGAAGAGCAAGTGTGGTGTGGTAAAAAGTGAGGTCTTTAATGTCTTAGGCATCTCTGTGAGTGAAAGGGACATGCAGAATTAGTGGGCAGCTGACTACCTTAAGTCAGTAGCTCAGGACAGTCCCTGACACAGAAATGCAGTCACTGTGGGTTTGTATCAGTGGATTAAAGACTGGTTTTAGGCAAGGCAGAGTATTTCATAGGTGACAGCACTTCCTGGTTGTTACCATTCTCTATCCTTCACATTCCCTCCCTGTAGCAGCCACCTGTTCTTCCATCTTTCACCCACCATTTGACACATCTTTCTTCTAAGTTCCCCCAGGGCAATTTTCATTGAATTCCTCACTACATGTGTGCCAATACGCATCAAGAAGAGTCAATTCTGGTGTGATTTTCAGCTGCTATTTGCAGATTGTGCTGTGAACCTGTACTGTGGCAGCAGCCACCAAAGGCTACCAGCATCCCAGGAGAGGGAGCATCTATTGTCCATAGGGAGCAAGCTGGGCACTCCTCAAGCCTCACAAACCCAGAACAGACCCCAGAAATGGGCTCCTTTCTCTGCTTTGTCCCATCTGTCCTCTCCCTTCTTTCTGTCCTTTCTTACTCCCTAACTCCTCCTCCTTCTTTCCTCTCTCTTCTGCCTCTTTTACCCCCTCTTTCTGTCCCTGTTGAGTTACTTTCTTGACACCTAGTGGTATTGTGTTCTCCAAACATGAGAGCAAAAGACAGTGCTGTGCCATGAAAGCTCGACTCATATCAATGTTAACCTTCCCAACCCCTTTTTCATGTTTGATTTCTTCCAGGAAGAAAATGCTTCTCTTTGGTTCTTCATATACTTTCTTTTTGGTAATTTATATTAATTTACAGTAAGCTCTGAAAAAATCTGCTGTCCTTGGTGCTAGGAAAATCCCTGTACATAAATTTAGGAAAGAATGTCCAAGATATGCATAGAAACCATCCCCAACAAAAAGGTTCTTGCTTAAGCCAGGAATACCCCATCAAGCAGAGGCCTCTCAAAGATGTAGCTGGTAAAGGACCATGTGCTGTCACATATTGTCTGCAGGAGGTCACTGCATCCTTCTCAGGGAAACACACCAAAAAATACATTCAGCTATGGAATGTGCACCTGAACAACGCAGGCTATTGAAGGGATGGCATCCTGCTGTATTGCCTCTCATGTGCTATATTCTGAGCTGGACAGTATCTCAGAGTGAGACTCAAATCACAAAAAGGAGGAAGTTCTGTTCAATGGCCTCTACTGATAACCAAACACAAAATGATCAGCAGTGAAATTAAGGAATGTGGTATTCCTCTCAGGATTAGTTTCTGCACTCTGGTAAAACCACAGTTCAGATGACTCATTTGAGGACTTTCCATCCTGAAAACAGGAGGCTGGCAACAAAACTACAGCATAACTCATGTCACTCCCTTTCCTGTTAGTTCTCCAGCAAAACAGCCTGTAATAAGAAACATAAAACATGGACACACAAGGCTGTCCATTTGCTTAAAAGTGTGTTGCACACAATAGATGCTGGCCAGGCCACTTGCACGTGTGTATTGGTTCTTGTCGGCAGGTGGGTGAGAAGGTATGAGTGAGTCAAATCAATCTGCTTAGAACTGTTGCAAAGTAAAACCTCCTTATGATTACATAAGATCTTGCCTTGTGGAGTGCAACATGGACTTCTTAATACACATAATGAACCTTTTGAGAGCTACTACAGTCAGAGTTTTTACTAAGCTAAGCTGAGTCACCACTTCCCCTCATGTCTCACAACACTTAACTCGATCTAAATTGGTAGCACCCTCAGTATGCACAGAGCATAACCTTGCTTTTCTGGAACTTGATTCTGCAAGGCAAGGGGAAGAATGTGAAAGAAAGACTTTGCATCCATCTCATTTAGGGCCTGTGTTAAACTCTTGGTTTCATCTCGCCCCTGAAGGAGGTGGTTGTGGTATTGCTGCTGTACTTGTGCCCTCTGGTAGCCTGGCAGTCCGGGAATTGTTTAAATTTGTGGTGGTCCAGAGCACATTTCTACCCCCTCCTCGATAAAAGCCTTCATCATCATGATGCATGTCACTTGATCCACTGACTCATTTATTCACTTTGTCTTTTTTTTTTGGTAGGATTATCAGCTTTCAGCAGAAAAGAACTTCAGACCACAACTTAAGTTACTTTAAATCCTGGGTGCCATGCACCTGAAAAAGCCCCAGACAACTACTCAACCATAACAGCAACACATCACTGACAGAGAACTTACCCACGCTTCTAGACAAAAGCTCTTCTTAATCCAACTCCTGTATAGTCTTGAAATTTTTTGAATATACAGCAACTGACTTAGCAAGAAGAGTAATTTTGGAAGGTGTCCACACAAAACAATGATGCCTACCACACCTGTTCTTTAAACCTGAGCAATGCAATGTAAAGTACCTCAAATCACACAATTAGTTACTGCTTATTTGAAGTTCGTAACTCATAATTGGACAACACTAATTGAAGGCACCTTTCCAGCTCCCCCCATAACTTTGTATCTACAGAATTAATGTGAAAGGATGGAGTAGATCCCAAAGAATTTCTAGCACCTGCAGTTAAATATTTTGAATTCTTCTCCAACATGAAGAGATTTATGAATATGACTGCCTGCATTAGTGACGTGCAGAACAAAGAGCCAGTAACCACACTGCCTTGCTAAGCACAGCTGATTACGAACAGCAGTGAACTTGTACACTTTGTGACATACAGCAATAGAAGTAATGATCAAGTGCCAGGGGGTAGATTAACTGTAGTATGTTAGAACACAAGTTGACTACTCAAATTATGATGCAAAGCTTTTTTGAAGAATAATGTTCCCCAATACCATATACAAACAAAACAATCAGACCACATTAATATATTAATTTTTTATTTTCCCATACAATATTCACAGGGTCTGCTTTTTGTCTTATTCAAACTAAATTTTTTCCCCCCCATGCCCTCAAACTAAAGAACTGACATTTCAGGACACAAAAAGAAGTCTTGTAAACATAAAACATCCAACGCATAGCTGAAACCCAGAGCATTTAGCTATTAAAAACACAGTTATATCCCCTTTAACGCAGGGTGTTTTCTTGTGTATCACACCATTAACCAAACTGTTCATATACTAAAAAGGTGCAGCTTTAACCAAAGGTCACAATGCACTTCTTCACCCACTGCGTGTTAGCATGTGTTTTATTATATCCTATTCAGTCAGTTATTTTAAAAACTATATACAGCTACGTTTAAACGTGTATTTGTGCCATGTTTTTAACAACACAAAAATAAAGGCATTTTTAAGCTGTTGCTGCATATTATGCAGCAGGATGCCAGAGCATTGGTTCAGACACCTAACTTCAGTGGAAAAGTCAAGTCCGCTAAACCTCTGCAGTGGGACTAATATTGAACAGTCCACTTCACACATTCAAACATTATGAAAGAATAAAGAGACATGTATGCAATAGCTGATCATCATCAGTTTTATAGCACTATTTACCAATTTTGCCAGCACACAGAACAACTCAGTGGAAAAAAAACCCAACACAATTCAAGCCTTAAAACAAATGCCTTTGTTGTGATTAAAGCTACATAACTAATATTCAAACTCCAGAAATAGTGAACACTAGCAAAACTAAATCATGTTTTGACACTAGAACCCAAAGTGTACCACTTGCTTCATTATTGTGTGCAATGCAGCACATAAAGTACTAGACATCAGCTGCTGAAACACAAGAAGAAAGCATAGAGGTACAATCAAGAATGTTGTGTGCAGGCACAGAATTGTATCGCCAGACAAAAGCAGCCTCTTTTGTTTTCTCGTATTAGTGGGTCTCTTTCTGGGGAACCTGCATCACAAAACGAGACTGCAGTATTCAAAATTCAGTACAGGACAGCAAAACTTTACATCCTGAATTTTACATTTACTTTTACATGACTTTCTAAATAATCTTTGAGCTGTCTGATGTTTTCCTTCAGTTTCCAAAAGAGCAGTCATTCAGTCCACAACAGAGTAGGGACACTTATTTTTTTCAGCCATGACATGATTTTAAAATCAAGTCATCTTAGATCATTTCTTCAGACTGCTCAAGTGTCACCTGAACATGTAATATCAAATTTTTACTAGAAATAATATAAGCAATTAATAAGGGTGTAGCACTCTTTCTCTGCTTGCTGAGAACTTGTATAAGAAGCATCTTTTGATTTAGCTGGTAATATGTGACAAATTTTTCACTTTAATTTTGTGTGCATTTAAGAATTGGTAAGCCTACTTTTTCTTCCAGAGCCATTTGAAGGAGTTTAGCCTAACTATGAGCAGCTCAATTCAAGCTATGGGCATGTACATACATTTACTACCTTCCACAACCAAATAAAACAGAACTTTACAGTACGTAAGCTACTGAAGACATGAGCAGTGAAAACAATGCAACTCTGATAACTCTACCAAAAATATAACCTGAAATATTTAAAACATTTCCTGACCACTAATAAAACAGAGTGGCAATTAGATGCACAAGGCCCTCATGTCTCAGTGCACCACACAGAGGAATATTTACAGCACTTGTGCAACAGTATCAATATCAAATTGCCCTCTTACTAGGAAAACAATTTAGTAAAAAGCTTTGTATGTGCCTAACACATAATATAACCTCATCCAGTGCTGGTGCTGTGCTGCTTAACAAACCAAGCTACTTCTGGTCTTAAATCCAAAAGGCAGCAGCAGCATATATGAGTACTGCAGAATTTCAATGACAAAGTTGCAAGACTCCCTATTCTACTGCACGTTTTTTACATTAACTTGGAAGTTTGGATTTTTTTTGTATGCAGAAGTGGATTTCCTGAGTAGTCTCAGCTTACAATTTCTTCAGTAAAACAAACATAGCAAAAGAGAAAATGTATTTATTTTAATACAGAAGAATGTATGTTTAAGCAATCATAATGAAGTATAAAATTCAGCAAATTCTGAAGATGAAGACTTTCCAGGCTGATGAAGAAAGTGAACCAGAATGTAGTGCCAAGCTTTCAGCAATTTTACAAATAAGCAACGGGTATGACTGCATTTTTTTAAAACAGCAAAATCATATCTGTGCACTACAGTTAATCACATTTTCGTTTTTATAATCCAAGATATTCAGCCTGAAAATTAAAATCAAGTGAGATTTCTATATCATCTCTCATATCAGACACTAGACTGTTGGGTTATTTTAAAGTGTTACAATGCAGATGACTAATAGTACTGGTAAAAATCATACTTGGATTGGATTAGTATCAGTAGAAATAGAGAGAGACTAGACACTGACAGATATTTTAATATAGGAATTGAAACACTTAAGTTCCAAAGGATCCTTAAAAATATTTCAAATTATGTGTCCCTTTCATAAAGTTTTGGGTCTGTTTTGTGATTTTTAAGAGATGAGGCGTATACACATTTGGATGTTGCATATATTCAGACCTCTGTACCTATAGTTAGTTGGAGAACGGCTAATCTTAGTGAGTAACACACCTGAAGCATTACCGCCACTGGTTACGATCCAACGCGCGTTGCCGTGGTTCTTTTATCCGAGAAGAAGCTTTTAAGGAGAAACACCTGCCCGATACTAACAACAAGAAGAATGATTGCTTCCCCTATTGACCAGTAGGCCACCCTTGTGTTTAAATCCTCTGCTCTGCTGCGGCCCTGCGCTTCCCTCAAGCGGAAGTGAGTCTGATAATCGATGACAGACTTCAAAGCTTCATGAATTGAAACACAGGCAGACTCCATCTAGAGAAGCAAATAAATACACATGCTCAATTAAGAACTCTTCTAATGCTTGTTCTGTGAAGTTCTGTGGTTTGGTAATTAAAATTAGGATTCACATAGCTTTACAAATGAAAGATTATCTCAGTCCACTGTCAGACTGAAATACTATAAATCTAATATATTAATCAAGTTTTACACACAGGAACGTGACTGACTTAAGTACCAAAGTGCGCAAAACTGCAGATGTAATACAAAGTGATGCACTCTAAGAGCCAGAAACTAAATATTAAAATTCATGCATGTTTGGGTTCAAAAGTAAATATAAACACTATTGAAATATGCCAGTGATCCAACATTTGCTAATTCCACATACACCAGTAAAACAAGCAGTAAATCTTTCTCGAGATTTGGATAGCTAGTAAGCTTTTATATCATTAAGATTTGCATAGTAGATATTAAAACACTTTTATATTTCAGAAGTATGTGATTCTTCATCACATAATACCCAAACTTCAGTTTCCCAAAAGCCTGAAATCTAGATTGCTGACCTCAATATGTTCTTTTGGCAGGAGATTCTTATATGAGTCACATATGTAAAAAGTGATTAGATAAAGGACAACTGTTATCTTTCAGTGTTCCTGGATGCTCCCTACCATATTCATAAAATAAACACTCAAGACCAAATTGCCCGACTAAATGTGTCATCTTTCATAAAAATCACATTCCGTTTTCTAACATGAAAAATCTTAAACCTTTTCAATATACATACTACAGGCTTTCCAAGACCTAGATCTTTTTTACACATAAACCTCTTCCATTTTCGGTTTATCTTCTGAAAGTAAGAGTCAGTATCCATGATTGTTTAAAGTGAAATTTGGTAACAACTACAGTATGTTAGAATTCATTAAGTTACTGTTCCAAGTGGAGTTGGCTGATTTAGTTTAGGCAGAAGTGGCGTAAAACTAAAATTATGAAGAAAGAAAAAAACATTAGGAAAAAAGTCTGGAGCACGAATACTGTTTTGCCACTTAAGTGTCTTCTAAATTACATATCTAGAAGCCAGTTAAGTATGCCATTTTGTTCATTTGTTTATTTTGCTAAAATTCTCTTCCAATTTTAAAAGTGACAGCTACATAAGAGATGAATCATTCAAGTCTTCACCTCAAAAAAGACTCTAAACTATTTCAATATAAAACCAAATTGTTGTCAAAGTTTCTCCAAAGTTCAGGAATTTTGAAAACCCTGATCCACTGAGATTTTACACTTTATAAAATCCACACTTCCACAGACATAGAACCATGTCATTAAAAAGTTCCCTTAAACTCCAGGGCACTGTATATTTTCCCTAATTTCCACTTAATCACTTGGTAATTCCTCCTCAGCTCTGCATTTTATAAATCCTAATTTTCAGAAAAGGTTCACTTTTAGTAACAGGGTTTATTTTAAAGAAGCTCTGATCCATTCATTTTCAACAGCGATATAGATATCTAATGCAGTTGAATTTGAAAAATATTCCCTCCACCTAACAGTTACTGTCAAACACAATATTTTACCTGAGTAAGTGCAGTTGCTCTGTTCTCACTAGGAAACAGTGGTGGATCTTCTCCAACTTGGAAATCAAAGTACACAGTTTTGTGTGTGAAAGTAGAGAACTCATTGCTGAAGCAGAAYTTGTATGTTCCATTTCTGGATGCAGTAAATGTGAAACTATCATATTGTTTCTTCATCTCTTTGTACAGTACAACGCCATCAGGATCTTCCAACCGACAGTCAACATCATAATGACCTCCAGTGATCACCTGGAAACAAAAACCAAGAAATTGTCTCTTTAAAAAAATGGACATTTATATATTTCTTCTAAGAAGTACGATCTGTCAGGTGGAACTGCAAAGCTTTTTGCTTTGACAAGTGTTTTAAAATATAATGCATTCATTTGAATGAGAATCTTTCAAAGCAAGTCTGCAAAATTATTTTCCCATGGACAACACACAGAAGATAATTTTAAATGCTTTAGGTTCAGCATATGCAATGTCAACTATATTTTCAAATCCTTTAGGAGAGCAATTTCAGTTACTTTGTTATTAATAACTGTACAACAGCAAAGGCTACAGCAGATGAAACTCAATGGGACAGCAAAGACATGACTGTAATGAGTCTGACATTTGCTGTATACACAAGTCCTTCGTGGAATTGATTCATCCAGCTGAGACTGCAAACATGCAGCAAGGAACTTCCTTCCTGTGTGACCAGAAAAGTGTAACTGCCCTACTGTATCAGCTGGGTTAGGCTGCAGGAATGGTGTTTGACCAGTAGAACAGGAATTTCAATCTGTCCAGTTTTCCCATCTGCTTCTAACACAGCAATGCTCTGGGATACCTGTCGCCTCCCTCCCGCACAGTTAGACACAGGAGTTCTTCCAAAAACCAGCACATCCAGATAATGCCTCCAACTGACTCAAAACTTCACTACTGTCCCAAGGGGGTTTTTGAGGCTTTGATTACTGTTGGTCTACAGTGTATGACAACCTGGATTCTACAGAAAGACTGATCGGGAGTTTAGGTGTTCACAAGGTGGTATTCTGATGACTCTTACCTAGCAGTCTTACACTTTATCCTTGCTGCAAACTTTTTACTTTTTAGATAAAAGTAAAAGGAGGAAGAGACTTATTTCATATGCGTGCAGAAATCACTGAAATATTTTAGTATATGTGTCTGCACTTCAGTCCACATGGCATTGTTTAAACGCTTATCAGTTTACTGAAGTACCAGGTTATTAAAATGATGATGTTAGTGGTACAACTGAAATAACAGCAGATTGCAACAGCAGCTCCTCCACAAAGGCAAAGTTTTAAAAGTATCCAATGGCAACCAATAACACAGCTCTTCATTTTTGAAATACAATCTACAATTTGATAAGGGTGTGCTTTTTACCAATTACACGGAAGTCACTTGCGTTCAGGGCAACCTGCACCGGCACCCTGAAAATGTCAGTTTACATAGAGGTGGTAAAGACTGGCCAGAGCTTTAAAGCTCCCCTAGGATTCCTTGCCACGGAACTTGCTTGTGCCTCCTGTCAGCCCTTGAGACATACTGCCAAAGGACATTCACACAGCACTTCAGCCTGCCAGTGGCTGGTCAAATCCAGACTTCTCTTTTAGCAGTGGCAACCCTGTTCTGGTCACCAATAAAAGCGGCAATAGCAAGCTTATCTGTGCAGTGACACCCACTTCAAAACTGCAGACGAAAGTACTACACAGAAAAGACTTTATGGAAGAAACAGTCAAGGACAAGAAATATTTGGGTAAGGAAAAAGAGATCCAGGATCTAGAATACACAGGACATAGTAACAAGAACTGATATTTGGCAACAACATTTCCCAAATACACTTTGATGGGACAGCAACTGAGAAACTAGAAAGCACAGGACTTCAGCAAGAAAACTCAGCCCATAAAAATCACACAGTCCTTTCAAAAGCCCCCAGAGGTATCTGTGATTTCCGTCACGGGGCATGACTTTTGTCTCATGCTGCTGCTGTACTGCCAGTGACTTCATCTACTAAAGTGACACACTGAAAGGTTCCAACCCTCCTGATACACTCAGAGGCACCAAAACAGTGATGCTGTACCGCATCCTTGTCCTATCACCCTCTCACTGTTTAGTATGTAACCCAAATCTGAATTGTACTCTGGAATACGAAGCATTAGCTCTTAAGATGTACTGTGCTCATCCTGGCGATGCTTCGCAAACCACAAGGAAATTACGCCTGCGGCACCTTGTTGATCAGGTGTGCTTTAGGTATTCTCTGCGCTGTTCAGGTGGGGCACTACGTGGCAGCGACCAGGGCACAGACACTGCCAGTTTGCAGGGCCAGCTCTGTGTCGCACTCAGCCCTGCACTACACGGCAGCCTCCCAGCCGCTCCCGCAGAGTTTTCCTTAGTCGAGCTGAAAACCCCTCACTGGATCCAGCCGCTGCTCCGGTGCCGGGCGCTGCCCCCAAATACTCCCTAAAGAAAGGGAGGTGAGTGAGAGCTCCCCGGCAGCGGCCTGGGCTCGGAGCTGCGGCCCAGCCCGGCCAGCGCGGCGCCACGCCCGGGGCGGCTCTCCCCGCCCGGGTACCTGGAACTCAAGGGTGCACTTGGTGCCCTGGGCGATCTCCTCGTAGAAGCACTGCTTGGCGTTGTCGGGCAGCTCGAACGTGATCTCGGAGGCCCGCGCCGCGCAGGCCGCGAGCGCCCACACCAGCAGCAAGGGCGGCAGCGGCCCCCGGGAGCTCCGCGGCGGCATCGCCCGGCGCGGAGAGAGGCGAGGAGGGCGAGGAGAGCGCGGAGCGGCTCGGGGCGGCCGGGGCTGCGGGGCTGCGGGCGCTGCTGGCGGGACGCGGCGTGGCCGAGAGGACGAGCAGCGGCACCCGGAAGCGCCCGCGCGGCGGCAGCGCCTTCCCGGAGCGCTTTCGGGACGTGTGTCCGGCGGGGAAGGGGGCGGGGAAGGGGCGGGCTCCGGCGGGCACGGCTCCGCCTTTCCCCCGTCGTGTGGCGACTGGAGGCTGAGTGTTCGCTCAGCGCCATTGCCCGCGGTTCGGTGTCGGGCGCGTCCGTCAAGGCGCTAGGCCCTGAAGCTGGAAATGGCGGGCTGCTGTGGCCGAGCGCACGCAAAAAGCGACCTCCGAGAAGCAGGACACACAGGGAGCAGTCTGGAGAGTTCTCCTTCGCAGGTCATTAAATGTTCATTGCAGAGAATGAATAAGAGATTAATGAATAAACAGATATATAAAACATCGATCAAAGTGCTCACGCTGACTGCAGGAGTGTCGGCCTTCAAGTTCTATTCCAGTAAATGCAGCCTGGGAGTCATAGAGGTTTAAGGGTTGGAAGGGACCTGAGGGATTAGCGAGTCCCAACCCATCTGCCATGGGCAGGGACACTTCCCACTAGACCAGATTGCTCAGGGCCCCATCCAACCTGGCCTTGAACACTGCCAGGTTTGGGGTATCCCCAGCCTCGCTGGGCAACTTGTTCCAGTGTCTCATCACCCTCACTGTAAAGAATTTTTTCCTCATGTCTGATCTAGGTTTCCCCTCTTTCAGTTTACCCATTACTCCTTGTCCTGTCAGTACAGTTCCTGATCAAGAGTCCCTCTCCAGCTTCCCTGCAGGCCCCTGCAGATACTGCAAGGTTGCCATGAGGTCTCCACGCAACCTTCCCTTCTCCAGGCTGAACAGCCCCAACTCTCTCAGCCTTTCTTTATTTTTACAAATTCAAAAAAAGAAATCAAAGATGCCCCCCATTCTTATTATATTAAGTTCTGTGGCAAATCAGGCAGAGTAGGAAAAGGAAAACTCAGCTCAAACCTCCCAGGCAGGAGCATGAGCTTGTAATGCAGTGGGTCTGGTCACTCATTTTGCTCCTCCGGAAGGAGGGCTGAACCTGCATGAAGCACCTATAGCCAAAAGAGGCGCTGCACTGGAGTGCTGCTGCATAATCCTCTAGCCTTGAAGAGAGAAGTCGTGTGCTAGCTTGTGAAACGTGTGATTTTCATCCTCAGCACTGTGTAAGAAACCTGGGCATCAGTTTGAGGACTGTGGATTTCACAGGACAGAGGTACCCAAAATTCGTATGTTGGAGGCTCTGATAGGTTTGCAGGTGTGGCTTAAAGTGAGATGGCAGATGCTTTACCAAGTACCCACCCTACAGTTGAGGCAGACATTATCCATCTACAATTAGTCGTCAGATATTTGCTGTTTTCATTTAAACACACTGTTTTATTTTAGATGGCATTTAAGTGTTGGCTGATAGCTGAGACAGCTCAAAAGCAGGTTATATATCTGGGCCGTACGATGCAGCTTCAGTCATTTTACTTAAATCAGTGACTACAGGCTTGTAAGAACTGTATCCCCTAATCACCTTCTCCTTCATGTGGCAAGAAATACATTTCAGGAGGACTTGCTCTGTGATTTTTCACAGCAACTGTAGTGATCATGTACAGCTTACAGTTTCCTAGTTCATTCTTTCCAGCTGTTTTCTTAAAGTTTCACTAAATGGGCAAAATTAGGCTTACCTAAGAAATGACAATTGGAAACCTATCACCAAATAATCAAACAAGAAAACAGAAGGCTAAAGATATAGAGCAGGCAAGAAAGAAGTCTGGTGACACCTGCAGACTAAGCAAAAACCCAGAAGATATCCCAATCCCCAGAATAAATCAGCAAGAACAGATGAGATTACATCCTTTTCTTTTTGGACTGGGGTCAGAGAGTATAAAACATCAACTGAGTGAAGAAGGCAAACTGCCTGCAGGAAGCTCCCAAGCCTGGTCCCCTTAACCCTAGTGACTAAGGACTACCAACAAGCAGAGATGTCAGCACTAACTGCATAGCATCAACTCCACTGTATTGTGTGCTTGCAGCTCATCTGGTGTGGATTTGTTAAGGATTAATTGTTTTGTATATGTAGCAATCATGATAGTAACTGAGAACTGGCTACTAGCAATACGAGCTGCTTATGAATTTCAGTAATTCTTTTGCAGCTTGAAACTGAAATAAGTTAAATACATATAATTAGTTCAAGAAATATGTTTTAGAGGGAGTCATACGAAGAGTTTTCCTTTTCTACTAGACAATCTGTTTAAGCAGGGAGAGACTTGGTTTGAGGTGCTCTCAGCATAGTTCTTGCCTGAGAAAAATCTTTATGATTTTTTTTCTCTATTATGACAGAGTATTTGCAAACAGAAGTCAGTATTACAACTTTCCCCATGCAGGTATGCATAGATACATGACTTTATTAATGATCCTTTTTACCTTATGTGCAAAGTCAAAGACTAGAAAAAAAACAAGGATTCATTTTATTTTTACATGGTTTGATTTGTAAGTGTATGTTGCCACTTTCTGTCTGTGGAAAATTAAAATTGTCAAATGACAAGTGTTTCTTGTGCAGACAGTTAAAACATGCTCTCCTGAAGACTACTAGTGAAGTGTAGTTGTACAAGCAGTTCTCATTCCTTCAAAAACACGTGGAAGCCACTGCAGAAAGACCAAAGAGTTCTGCAAAATACAGGATATTCAGGTGTTTGTGTTTCTTCTCTGCTTCGTAGCTGAATCAAATTTCTAATCTTTTCTCCTGAGGCAGAGATCTTTTACCCATGTTAGAGGTTGTATATATGGATGCAATTGCAGACTTACAAGGTTTTATGACTGAAATAATATTTCCTGTTTTTTAAATAGTAAATCAGAAAAAACCCTGTTCTTCACCTTTACAGTCCTTTACTATATTTCCAGAAATCTAATTGTGTGTAACAGTTAAAAAAAATCCACTTTATCGTTTTAATTTAGTTCTCATTTAAAGTGCATTCCACAGTACGCTTTATCTTGCTACTCAGACTACCTAAAATGGTAAAGTTTCCCTGTTATAAGTATCTCAGCTTTAAAAGCCTTTGCTGTGGTCTTGCTTTGGCAGATTTTATATGAATAATAGACCTTGATATCAAGATATTCATTCCTCTTCCCAGTATAGTGCTTAATTTTGGATAGGCTAAAATTACTAAAATAAACCAGACAGGCTAAAATACAAATTAATCTTTCTTTTCACTGTCCTTGGTACTTTAAAAAGCAGCCTTGAATAATGCTGACACCTGCAAAAACACTTGAAGGGCAGTCAAGTATACTAACACATTTTCATCACACCGTTTCAGTGTGATTTGTGCAAAGTCATGCTGTGGAGGAAAAAATCACCAGACCTTAAAGCTGCCTGAATTTATCCTTTTTTTCAAGGTTCAGTGCATTTTCTAACCTCTGTTCTCATGTTTTCAAAACTGCAGTGAACAAGAAATGAGCTTGTTTGAGTCTAAAAAGTCAGTGCACTACTGTCTATGCTCGTGTTAGTTGATTACATAAAAGCCCAAACACCTTCAAACAGAATACACCAAGAAAATAACACATTCAACAAAATGTTTTAGATGAAGACCAAGTTTAGGTGCACCCAAAATAAGGCATTTACTGTATTTCCACAGGTACAGCTTCACAGAGCAACAGGCTGCTCAGTGCAAGGAGTTGGAAGAAGAGAGATCGTTGGGAAAGTTGTGACCCCTGTTACCATCTGAAATACCCCACATGCACTCTTGCAAAGTCCTGAGTCTTACTGACAAGAACAGTTTGTGAACCTGCATTCGTATAAATACAGTCCTTGGATTTTCAGAAATATATTTGTACGTAAGAAGGTCAAATGGATTAGAATTTGTTTCAAAATGTCCATTCCATGGTGGGTTTTTGTTTGTTTGTTTCTTATTTTCTTCTTTTCAGACAAGGTGGCGGTCTCAACATGTTTGCAAATGTTGGAAAAAGTTTTTGCTTACGGGCCCGAGGCGAGACCTGCAGAGACACGGACTGCTGCTCTTTCTTAACACACAGGAGGGAGCTCTTGATCACCACAACCTTCATAGAACCGTAGAATCATGAAATGGTTTGGGTTGGAAAGCACGTTTGAAGGTCATCTAGTCCATGCCCCTGCAATGAGCAGGGACATCCTCAATTAAATTAGTTGCTCAGAGCCCCATCCGACCTGACCTTGAGTCTTTCCAGGGGTGGGGCACTTCCCACTTCGCTGGCCAAGCTGTGCCAGTATTTGACCACCCTCACTGTAAAAATCTTTCTTAAATACAGGCTAAACCTACCCTCTTTCAGTTTAAAATCATTACTCCTCTAGTTCCTTCTTCTCAGTTTTTGTTCAAAGTATTTTCTGTACCTAAGGTTTTCTTCCTTTCAAATTAACTCTTTTCTTTTTAATTCAGTGATAAATGGATATCAAAAAGTTAAAAAAAATTGGAGTAAAAGAGTGGCAATCTTGGCCATACATAAAGTAGGCATAGCTCAACAGAACGCAACACTGAAGGCTTACACCTTGGTCAGGCTCACAGTGCAGCAGTGAAAGCCACACTTTGCTTTAGGTACCAGGACTCTGTGCGTATAACCTACAGAGATCTCCAGCAGTGAGGCTTACAAGCACCCGTCTTCTGAGCAGGGAGGGAGCTGAAAAACCCGCTTCATGAGAAATGAAGAAATGTTACCCCGTGGGAAATGTCTGACATTTCTCTGTTCTGACATCCGTGGCAGATGTGACCTGCTCTCAGCAATCTCTGGCTGACATTAACAGTTCCCAGTCCTCTCCAGAGACAGGTGCCTTCTCCAGCCCTGTTGCACATCATATAGTGCTGGGGTGTGACAGTAGGACCATCCCCAATTATTTTAGTTTCATTAGGACTTGGAGTGCTCAGGATGTATGAAAGATCGATTTCTGTTAGTCCAAACCTGGAATTCAGTGGATGGTGTGAAGGGGAGGGATCTGGGGAAGGGCTGAAAAACCCAGAGAGACAATTAAAGGCTGGCTGCACTGAAGCCCAAAGGATGCCCTGACCAGATTTTAAATGAAGCATTTTGAGATTCCAAAGCACTCCTCCCAGTGGCTTACCTTCTGTTTTGGTTTTTTCTCCCAGTAATGGCTGAATTTTGATAATTCTTGTTACACTTTCTCTAATGAAAGAAAGACTTGTGTTTTCATATGTGCACTTTTATTCACTCGAATTTAGGGTACTTATAACATGTTATAAAACATATAAAACATCTGTGCTGTTTTTGTCTGGGATGGAGTTAATTTTCTTCACAGTAGCTAGTATGGTGCTGGATTTTAGACTTGTCCTGAAAACTGTGTTGATAACTCAGGGTGTTTTCTTTGCTGACCAGTGTTTATGCAGAGCCAAGGCCTTTTCTGCTTCTCACCCCACCCCAGCAGCAAGTGGGCTGGGATGCACAAGGAGCTAAGAAGGGGATGCAGCTGGGACAGCTGACCCCAGCTGACCAAAGGGATATTCTATGCCTTATGACATCATGCTCAGCATATAAAGTTGAAGGAAGACAAAGAAGAAGGGAAACAGGGAGGTTCAGAGAGATGGCATTTGTATTCTTAGGTCACTCGTGTGCATGATGAAGCCTGGCTTTCCTGGAGATGGCTGAACACCTGCCTGTCCATGGGAAGGAGTGAATTATTTCCTTGTTTCACTTTGTGTGCGTGTGTGGCTTTTGCTTTGCCTATTAAACTCTCTTTATCTCAAGCCGTGAGTTTTCTCACTTTTACCCTTCTGGTTCTGTCCCTTATCCCACCAGGGGTGAATGAGTGAGCAGCTGTGTGGGGCTGAGCTGCCAGCTGGGGTTAAACCATGATAATACTTAATAACTTACTATCTTTACAGCTATGCATAATTGGTCTAATAAAATACATCGTTCCTCCCTACAGAAACTGTTTGAAAGTATTTGAAGCAATATTGTGGCTTCATAATAGTGGACACATTTTAAAAGACCAAAACCAATAATAATTGTCTATATTTTATATATTCCTCTTTAAAAAGGGACAGGCAGGGGAAATGAGGAGGACGTGTTGCCTTCTATGTCAATGACAAGCTTGGAGTGCATGGAGTTCTGCCTGGGTAGGGATGATGGACCAGGATTAAATGGCAGGGACAGGGGACATAAGTCATCTATAGACACACAGGAACTACCTCATTTTCACAAGCCCTGGTCCTCATGGGGGACTTCAACCACCCTATCATCTGTTGAAAGGACAATACAGCAGGGTGTTAAGCAACCCAGGAGTTTCCCGGAATGCCTCGATGGTAACTTCCTTCTC